>BGZK01001739.1:0-112029 GCA_005406025.1 Eumeta japonica
GTACGTAATGATATAGTGGTAAGTCGGCAATTAATATGCGACTAAATATTAGACGGCATAAAAATATCTGGCCGATACTAAAGACAATCTTTCGACTCATCTGAGACAATGCTGCAATGCAATAAATATAACTTTTATCTGTTAATCACCGCTAAGAAGATTTAATGATTTATTAAAATATTTACCGCCTAGATTACTTCAAAAAGTCACCTCTGTTTTTCGTTCATCGGTTGTCATTTTTGTGTTCACTACAATGAATTATGTTATACACGATATTTGAGTCGAAATTACAATTGTTCAAAGACTATATTCAGATTCGAGTTCTATTTCAAACAGAAGTACCTCTGAGTACACAAAGGAGCGAAGCAATTAAACGTATGGGAGGGTGTACCCTCATTCAAACCGGACGCATCAGCGACGCGCCTGTCGTGTACACAATCTAGCTAATACGATAAATATGTTCTTATGAAGCGCGTGAATACCTTAAAAATAGTGTTTTGATGATGCAGCAAATAAATACTTTTCTTAAGAGATATCAGTAAAATATTGTCAAATACTTGTAAGGTATCGAATACCAGTCAAAGATCTGTCTGACACCATTATATATGTTTTGTAACGCTTGAAGTTTCAATAAACTCCAGTTTATACGTCTGGTGTAATAACGTTTATAGAGCAAATTGTTCCCAATTAGCGGCCTGGTATAGTTAAGCGTGGAATTCAAATCTTCCATAGTAACTTTGGTGTACGTAAAGTACACTGTATAACTATTATAGCAGTTAAAGCAAGTATTGGCGCTTTAAGAACATTCTCATGCAGTAATATTAACACATGCATCCACGAGTAAACGTGCGAATGCGTACGCACACACAAACTCATAACGCACGCACGCACACACATATATACAGTATGGAATCGATCATGCATCTTTCCGCAAATATTCATAATCTCCTTTTTTAGAACAACTTTGCCAAAACAAAACCATAGACATTGAAGTAGCCGTTTCTGAGAAAAACAGCTTAGAACTTGCTCAAACTTGTTTACTAGCTTGTGCTCGCGACTTCGTCCGCGTTGTGGTCGTCATCAGGCATCGTAGAGGATACAATGAATCAAGATTATAGGTATTTGTATGAAAAAAAGATACAAACTAACTGGCCGACTGATTTACTGATTGATTGAACAACGTTTGTAACTAAAGAAGTATCGTAACATTATTATGACAATATTTCTTTACAAACAACACTTTTAACAATTTTTGTGAATAAAGCTAAGATAACCAGACAACGAGGTCAGCTCACACGAGAACAGGCAACGTAAAACTGCCCATGTGAAAAACAGTCCTGCCGCAAGTCGATTCCCGCAAATTTCAAAGTTTGGCCTTGTGACTTATATATAGTCGTGACAAAACATACTTTTCAAGGAAACTGAAGGTGCTTGAATTCAAACGGCAGATCATTAGGAATCAACGGTACATGTTTCTTCCTGGACCGGCCTCGTCAATATAGTGGCTTCTACTAAATGTTGATGTTAAGCCTTAACTTGCAGTCTAGTACCATTGCATAATTTCCATGGTGTTATATTCCGAAGTAACATCACAAGTGTACCGACATGCAGTGAGAACTTACGATGTGGAAGACCTGCTGGATTAATAGTATTCAACAACTCAACAGGACAGTGGACTGCTTCGTCTGTATTTATTACCGTATCTATGGAATAGCATACAATTTCTTTGCCTTGAAATGACTCCAACAAAAAATCATTGATTAGAGCTGCTTGGTCATTTTTTGATGTTAAAATAGCTCGTATACGTAACCATTCCAAAGGCTTATATCCCTTATGAGCGCTATGACAGGATAATTTTTTTAAAGGTCTTTGACTGTAGTAACTACTGTGCATAATTCAGTAGGTATATTTAACATGCCGTCTAGTTCTGGGTACACGCCATTTCCGATTTTTGAAAATCTATTCCTCAAGGGATTGAAATGAGGGATGCAAGTCTATATGAAACTTCTTCATTTTTGAAGTAATAATTTTAACAATTGGTAGATAAACTCATGTAAGTAGTCTTTAGAAATAAAAGTGAATTGTATTTATTACTTTTTAGAAACTTCCGTCCCCTATTTTATCCTCTTCAACAACATATTTTTTTAATACTTATACAGCAAATTTTTGTTTTAAACCATGAGGATATAGATAAATTTTTACATTTTTTAATTGAAATTTGGTGGAGTTTCAAAAAAAACTTTCATCGCTATTTTAAATCCTTAAGGGACGTATTTCTAAAAACTTCATTATAGAAATCATCTCCCCAAATTTAAAATTTCTGGCATTCTTAGCCATGGCTCTATGTTGCTGAATTAGTTCCTAAGCTTATATTATAATTATAACAACCCCATTTAATCACTTATAGGGTAATTTTGAAAAGTTAAAAATAGTACGTGTCTTATTATTTTTGATACAGAATATAATTATACCGAGAGTTTGGAATCGATAAACTAAAAAATAATAGTTCTCATACAAACTTGCACCCCTACGTCACCTAAGGAACATTTGTGCAAAATTTCATGCTTCTAGACCCAGCGGTTTCAACTGTGCGTTGATCGATCAGTCAATGAATTAATCCGTCAGTCTTCTTTTCTAAATATAGATAAGCATATTTTCAATGACATATTTTTGTTATAGTTATTTGGTAAAGTTGTTCTAAAAAAGAAGATTATTGATATTTGCGGAAAGATGCAATATACGGCTTACTACCGCTTGTCTTAACGCTATGTGTCACTTAGGAATCATCGATCATAACCACTATTTTAAAACTGAGATTTGTATTATGGAGACGTTAAATTTGTGCTGGTGAGCACCATATCGCATAGTTTCTATTGGCCTAATAAGTGGCAAGTGCAATTGTCAGAAGTATGTCTTTACCTTAACCATAATAAAACATGTCTGTAGTCTATCTCGGTATTGAAACGACAATGGAAACACTTCATGTTCGTATCAGTATCAGTCCGTATCCATCAGTATCGAAGTGATTCCAAGAAACGAAGCATGAGATATCCGCACGAAACGAGTATTTCAAATCAAGCCTTGTTCTTGATGTTAATACTACAAAGTAAGTTATAAATCGAATCGTTTTGCATGAAAGTTATACGACAACAAATTTATTTTAGCTTTGTAAACTAGAATCGGCAAAAATCTTAAGAGGTCATATTTTCAGATTTTCCAAAAAATTGTATTTGAGATTACCTGCACCCGTGACTTCATATGCGTAAATGTAATTTTTAAAATTCAACAAATTTTTCGAGAGCGAATTTTGATGAATAAAGGCTAAGTTGAAAGAAATGTTGTCTAAGTTATGCTCAAGTTACCTGTGAAATTTGCATCAAACTTCTTCAGACAGGTTAGCATGTTCAACTGGACAAAGTTTTTTTCTATATTCTGCAACATTCCTTACATCAATCGCAATCAGTTTTGGCAAATACTTTCAACGTACTGAGACGACGATTCCACAGCCGTACTATACGTGTGGATTGTAGTATCTAAAATCTAATCCGAACCTCCATTGCTCTTGTTCAGTCGTGTCTTTTGTTTGTGCAATATTTCGTCTATTTGACCACACTATACATATATATATATATATATATATATATATATATATATGTGTGTGTGTGTGTGTGTGTATGTATGTATGTGTGTATGTTTATCCGAATTAGGCGTGGATAATAAACTAGGACAAAACAATGTAGTTCGACAGGGTAATGAACCCTTCAGTCCAGAAACAGTGGCGTGGTTCATCAGAGCTGCTTGTGAAATAGCGGATGTTTTCTGGTGAAATTGTCGACATATTTCACGTGGAAAGTTATGGAAAATAAACGTACAATATTTTAAACGAGTTAATTGTATTTTTAGTCCAGGTGGATTTTTCAAGTCATATGCCCTCATATGGTCATACATAACGCTCCGAGTATATTTGTGCGATAAAATGTATTTGTATTATACGATTAAATGACATAGGTAGATGTACGATTCGACATGGCAAAGCATTTCTGCCAACAATGAAAAATAACTAGCAAACATAGGAACGTACAAGAAAATACGGTGAAATATCGAAACCACTTCTGCTAGAACTCCGCTATAATTACACTTCTTAATAAAGTGATATTAGCAAATACGAGAATCGATCGGAATTCATCGCTAATGCATATTGCAGTGCTTAAATGAAAAAAATACAAGATTTTTCTATTCAGCCAAACTTTGAGATAATCCGTACACATCTTGGTTTCGAGAATCTTGGCACGGATTTACAAAAATCCCGGCAGAAGACGGCAGCGCCGTTCCTCTCGAACTATAAGCTATTACAGCTTCGTCGCCCGCCTCCACCCGCACTGATAAAACACAACGAGCTTACCTCAAATCCAAGTAGTCCACTTTATCACCATACATCTTGCCCAAAGCCGGCGGGATCCTGGTACACTCCTGTCCGCAGTAGCTCAACTGTAACAAACGCGACGTAAAATATAGAACTGAATGGCTACACGGGACAATAAATACGAAGGAGTTAACATCACGGCAATTTTAAAATTACAATACCGACACAATAGAATTAATTCAATGAAACAAAAATTAATATGTGTGCAGTTCGCACTCGTTAAAAGCGAAATCTTCAACAAATTAAACTACGAGAGAATGAGACGAATCAGGAGTGGGATCATTATAGGTTGTATTTATTACAATACTGGTACAAAGTTTAAAAGCTATTTTACATTAAAAGTTACTTTACATTTTATTATTCAGACTCAATGTTTTCAATTTCAACAAATAACAATACGCAGGCGCACACAAGAACACATATCTTTTTCTTTCGCATTGTATTTTATCTCGTATTTTATCTCATTCTCTTGCAAGCATTCTATTTAATCTCATATTCTATCTCATTCTCTCGCAGGCTAAGTACTATAGATGTACATGTTGTTTGTCTCTTTTTACTGTCGCTCTTTCGTTTCATCGAGTTCCAAATCACAATGGCGCTAAAAAAAATTGGTTGCCTTAAAGTAATACCAAAGTTTTCGACAACGACTTTGAATGGTTCATTTTAATGTGAATATTTTCGTATAGTAGGAAGTTGAAATAATAGCAATTTAAAACATTTATTTATACAAAGAATTATTTTAAATTATTTATACAAAGAATACTGAATAAAACAAAATTTTATTTTACTTTAGTATTTATATACACATACAATAACGCAATACATTTGCACTATGCATAATTCTCTAAGACCGATATATCAAGGCATTCGACTCATCGCGTTACCAGCGTTACTTTTCATAAGTGACTCCCAGCCTTTTAAGACGTTGTCACGTCAAAAGTATTCACTTCAATAATAGCCATGGTTTTCGACCGACCCTGTTTGATTTTTGAAGAAAGTTTTTGCGATATTTTTTAGGTTTTAAATTATCTTAGTATTAAAACTACTAACAGGTGCACCTTCTACCACCATTCCAACCGTATATCATGCATTGATTTCACAGCAAGGCCTTTGTGTGTCATGCAAGGTGGGTGGGGGTCATTTGTTGGTAGTTTAATACACCTGGTACGCTCGTAGATATGACTGTTTGGCTCTTCCTGAGGATGTACTGATTTGGCACGGAACGTACGTAGAAATTACATGCTAATTACTTGACGGAATAAGATAAACAGAATCGCTTAGGTGTTCGATACCTGTCAATCGTCTTAAATCAATATTTAATTCGTCGCATGAGAATTCTGCATGGAAAAACAGATTCGAAGGTCAGCGGTGGGTCACATCCTATGTATTAATACGTGTTGCAGACAAGCAACTAATTACTAAATTTCGGGAATTAACATATCACACAATAGAATCTCTGTATAGACTTATAAAAGGGTCTTAGACGGCTATATAAAGGCTCGTTAAAATCTAACGAAGCCTTGGATAATTAATGCTGTCATAAAGAGCCGCCACGAAATTCGTCAGTTTCGTCTTTTCAATATCCAATTATATAAACTGTTTGCGCAAAGCGTTAAATTACGCACAGCAGTCCAACTATGAACTTTGAACTAACAGAGCAGTATATGCTAATTCAAAACGGCTTCGGCGTTCAAGTTGTCGCTTGCAGTGTGATAAGCCGCTTCCAACAATTATTATTTATGTGCTTACAGCTTGAATCGATTTAATGGTAAAGTCAATATTATCTCAGGAATTTCATTATTCGTGTTCACAGATGGATATTTGAACATTTTCCTAGCAGGAACGAGGAATAAACAATTTCTACTTATATCTTGTATTAATATTGTGAAATAACTGTTTCATTAATAATTGAAAAATTTGATGTAAATATTCAATATCCTCATAAATGTAATGATGATGGCAGATTTGGTATGCAGACTCCTTTGAATTCATCTTTAAGACAAATATATATATAAGCTCAGATTATAAATAGCACGAATTGCTGTTTTCTGATATAAAAGTAGCTTCGTTATGGGGAAACTAAGGCTGTTCCAAGTATCCAAATCTACGCAGAACAACAAAGTTTCGAGATCAAAACAAGATGTAGGCTAATGGTCTACGATAACAATACACACCTCGTTAGTACGCGTGATAATAACGAAGCACGCCATTCGGGATGTCCCATTTAAAGCGACACTGTGGCCAAATTTGGGCCGAAACAACAGCACAAAAGTTCTAGAGCAAAGCAAAAATTGTGGAATTACTTTTCGCAACCAAATATGGAGCATTTATTGTACGCCATTTTACTATTCATTGGTAAGACTTACCCGAGAATTGAGTTTTGTGATGCGCTTGCTTTGTTTTAAAATGGTTTATGTAATTCTAGTTAGTAACACGTATTTGTGTCGAAGGCGAGAAATAGTTATATGTACGAAACATCATAAGGTGTGAGTTGATGCGACGATTAGACTTTAATAGACGATTATACTTCTTTTGTCTGGCACAAAATCGTTTTAATGGTTTTTCTCTATTTTGAAGTTATAGTTCTTTTGGCGTGTTATGAGAGTAAATTTTTCTCCGGGTGACACGAAAACTTTACAGTATTAAGTTCTCGCAAGCGGTTTAGCGAGCAACTTCAGACTACTAATAACTGATGTGCCAATAAGGTTTGCTACTAGATGGCGCTCATAAATATAAGTAATTAAGTTTTTAAATTCGCAGCGGAGTTTGTATATCCCGTCAAGTTAGCCAATCGATCAGAAGCGCGCGGGATCTATATGTCCCACCGGCCCCACCGATAATACTATAGTACTAATACTATAACGATAATACTATAGTACTAATACTATAACGATAATACTAATAGTATAATCGGTGGTGCCGGTCCCACACACGTTAGTTCTCTGCCGCGAAGCACAAAAAGTTCACTTTGAATTTCTGGGTACCACTTACGTATGTTAAACGAAATTGAATTGTATTCTTTAGAAAAAAATGTAACTTTTCAGTCACTTACGCCAGAAAATTTACAATGTATTTTTAAATTTGGTTAAATGTGCAATTCACTTCGCGATGGCGCTAATGTCGCTTATTTGTCTGGATCTCTGTTTGTAATTATGTAATCACGAGTGTTTCTTTTTGATATGATGTATCAAAATACGTAAAATACTTTATAGCATAGTAATGTATCTACTTTTGTAGTATTTCTCAAAAGTAAATACGTGAAAAATGTGCCTAGTTTCCTTTGTGGGTTTTGACGTTTAAAACGGCGGTTATGATTTTATTTTACGTGTTCATTTTATTTATTATGTACATAGCTTATCAGATTTTAAATAATTTTTAGTGATAAATTGTGATAATTGTTTTATCTCAGTTTAATTTTATTGTGAAATTATTGCATGTTTATAAGAATAGAGTGTTGAATGTAGCCAAGGGCGAATCGTTAATTGTTGTTTGAAGTAATACCTGGAAAGAAATTCCGTAAGAATTTTTTGATGAAATGGCACATACAAAAATTAAATAATTTTATTCCTACCCTATTAATTAATTTTCCCTTTTTGCGAATTGTCGTCGGCTGGCGCGCACAATAGTCAGAACAGATTTATCGGTGAGTACCAGTATAATGTATGCGCGCCATAAGCGATTTTCGTGGTAATGTTTTGTTAATTTTTTACTAAAAGTATGCATATTTATATTTATCAATCCTATAATAACATTACAGCACAGTTTTTTGGCTTTATCGAATTACCGTGTAGTGAAATTTAACCTATGTGATACTAATTGGTTTGTGCAATATTCTCTTTAAAAGATAAAGTCTGTAAGAATGTGAGTATTTCATGTGTATTAAGAATCTAATTGTAAATCGAAAAAAATATCAGCATCACAGTTTATTTTACAAAGTTTTTGATTGGGGTGCGCATTACAATGACTCTTTCGGGTAAGCCGCGCGCGGGAGGTCGGGGCGTAGTTCTAAAATTGCGCACTCAAAAGGTTAATATTAATTTGTAAATGCCTCGTTGTCTGTCGATAGGTATTATTTCCGGCTCTTTTTCAAAATTTGTCCTTAGGTCACCATTTAGGTGCCTTCAAAATACTAGTCTCTCTCTAGCTCATCTCTTTATAATTATAAGTATAGCATCTTCAGTAATATACTCCTATTTTATATTTATTTTCCTATATAAATTCCTTAGGTCCCTAATTGGGTGACTTATTCTCTTTGAGGGGTATGTTTATACTCTACTGCCTGTTTATTTATAAACATATTCCCTGTATACTTACGACGCCCCGTTTTACATCATTTTCTTATTTTCTATTTCGTGTTTTTTAAGTTCCCTGTCATCAAGTAGGTGGCCATACACCTCAGAGGGGTATACACCTCCTCCCTCGGCCTTGTCGATTTTCTACGTTCGCCCACTTCTCCTCTGGAATACTTTTAAGCCCCCAAACTTATCTCGGTGGTAGGTGGTTCTAAAATTTCAAAATTGGGCTCATTTGAATCGGCATTACAAGAGCAAATTTTTGGCCACGGCTGTTTTTCAAAATTCAATCGAGCCGCTGAGATATAGGGAAGTGAATTAGTAAGTTTCATCACATAACAGTGACATCACTCGGTGAGTTTTGTGTAGTTGAATACAAAATGGTAGATGGCAACAAAATAACGTTACCAAATATTACAATTTTTCTCAAAACAATTATTATAATTTCCAATAAAAAGTTAATATTGATACTACTATTTGTATAAAAAAAATAAATATTAACTTATTTTTCAAGTCTAAATTAAACTTTATCAACCGTATATTCAATACGGTCCCACTCCTATCCTATTATAATTTTATTGTAATTATTTGCATGCAATTAAGAACTTTTTTTTTAATACATTTGTTTGTTGCATCAGTTTTCATCACCTCGATGCTAAGGTATACTCTCCATTAATTGTTCTTATTTCAAATTAGGGGCGTGGTCTTCAACCCCTCTTATCGGGGCGGGCGGCCAGGGGGTGGGTATAGGCCGCTGTCACCATTGAAATGACTTTCAGTACACCGATGGATTGACGTGCTCTCCGAGGCATGTAACGTGTGTGTATGCGTGTGTGTGTGTGTGTGTGTGTGTGTGTGTGTGTGTGTGTGTGTGTGTGTGTGTGTGTGTGTGTGTTCTTAGATATATTTTTAGGCTCATTAAGATGAAAAAAATCAGAATGAAATGAGTAAGTTACGAAAGTTGAGCATGTAGATGTTAGACACCATGAACATAGTTTCATTTCAGTTGGTTGTCAATGCATGTGTTGCGTGTTGCGCACATAATGTATATTTATAGTCACGATTTTTTTATGTACATGACTGATATTTTACATTGTTAATATGGATGTTTATATAAGGTCGGGGAAAAAGGTTTTTCGTATTTTATATACAAATTTAGGATAAGTTTCCATCACATTTTATTAACGTTTAATTATAATATATATGTATATATATGTCATTTGTTTAACGACATATTGCCCTTTTGTAGGTAATAACATAATCCCATGGCCGTAGAAATTTTGGGACTTCTAATGAAAAGACTGCGACAAATAGTTAGCGCAAATGAGAACACGGTTCATTAGATTTTTTTGAGTGAATTCGTGTGGTATCCAAGTAGCGAGCTTTTTGTACATCCAGCTTTTTTCGAATGGCTTAGGACTATTGTGTGGTTAATCTCCAGCTCCTCAGCTTTGTCGTGAGAACTATTATGCCGATCGTGCTCTATTTTATAAAAATAGGCTTCAGTTTTATCGATAACAGGTCGAATAGAGCGAGGTTCATCTTTGACATCAAAATCATCTCACCGAAAACGTTTGGACCAGTTTTGTGCTACTCTTACAGACGCTGCATTGGTTCCATAAATGTCACAAATATTTTTCGTGGCTTGTGTCGTATTTTTCTTTCTTGTCTAATAAAACTTCAAAATGAATCGAATTTCTATGTTAGATTCACTCATTTTGGTGGACAGAAAAACAATAGAAAAATGGCGGGACACCGTTCTTGCTTTTGCAGTATCTCCTGGTTCGAAGGCAATTCTCTCAACGACTGAACCGACGCTCGAAATTGTTCATAATTTTTCATTCCTTGTTAGTGCGGGCATACGGCTTACGTTATTATTTTTTCAAGTTTATGCTTAGACAGTCAAAATATTACTCGGTACTATTGAATAAAATTTCAATGGCACCACAAACTATTAAGAAGTTTCACTGAAACGTTAAGGATTATCTGTTTCGTGATAATTTAATTTTGGCTACGAGAACGAATAATCTCCATAACGTCGACTGAAAATGAAAATCTAAAATATTTAGGGATTTAGGTGTAGTCTTTATTACGTTAGGCGTGATAAAAAAGACTTTTGCAACTCAGGTTGATTAGTCTTTCCTATCGAGATCTTAGTTTTTGCTAAAGGAATTTAAATGATATAGTTACGGAGCGGATATTGGCAATGTTTCTGTATCAAAACTGTGATCTCACGCTGTTTTCTGCTTACGTTTACGCGTATCACATTGGAGGCTACTCGTCTGAATTTAACAAGAAATAGTTTTGGTTTTTTCGCTTCGTTGTATATTATGATTAGAAATCAATGATTAAGCATGAAAGCGCATATCAAAAATAGTGTTTTATTTAAAATGCCGAATCAGCCTTTTGAATAACTATGATAGGAGAATGATTTTTCTAAATTTCCGTAATTCGGTATAAACGGGCCGTTATACATTCTAAAGCTCCATATCAATATCAAAATATTTACACATAACTATTTCGTTTCATTCTTTACAAAAAAAAAAAAAGTGATTGCAAGTTGCCAGTATGATTTGTCCTAAATGAGTTACAATGACCAATCCAGATCAATGAGGACCAATTGATTCATTAAATATTATAATTTATATAGTCATTAATAGAGGTAGAAATTTTACGAGGTCATCTTGCGAGGTTTAGATAATTAAAAAAAAAAATTGGTTGCCTGTAAAGTCAGTATACGGGCGAAAGTTTTACGTGACAACGACTTTGAATGGTAAAATCATTTTAATGTGAATATTCATTCGTATAGTAGGAAGAAGGATGAAATAATAGTAACAATTTAAAACATTTATTTATACAAAGAATTATATTTAAAACATTAATTTATACAAAGAATCTCGCACTGAATTTCATATTAACAAAATTTTATTTTTACCTTTACACATACATACGTATTTACAAATATACATACAATAACTTGCAATACATTTGCAAGCTATGCACTAATTCTCTAGTGCTGCGCGCGCGGCAGACCGATCATAGTTGAGTGGGAGAGAGACGCAAGGCATTCGGCGGGCCTCTCTCTCGTTCGGTGACTCATCGTAACGTTACCGAGCGTTACACTTTTTCATAAGTGACTCCCAGCCGCAACCTAATTTAAGACGTTGTCACGTCAAAAATAGAAAATATTTTATAGATATAAATATATGGTTGCCCGGAATGAAAAGATAATTCTGTTTCTTATATGCTTACAGAAAGCTAAAAACTATTTGTGTTATACGATTTTTGTTTCAGTTTAGTTTTTTAGCGCTTTTTGCTTCTTTTTACTTTGAAATAACAACACGGAAAACTTGATAGCGTAGAATTTCACCGCCCAAATATAATTAGGTAACGAATACATAGAATTGAAAGGAATTGGAAGGAAGTAAGACATCATTCACAGTTATGACTGATTGGCTGATAGTCGTAAATAGATAGCTAAATTCACCTGTCTGCGTATGCTATTAATGTGAAAGCCATCTATTAGTTGTGAGAGCTGACACAGAAATCACAATTGCGACGGAGGCGTACCAGTGGGACGAGTGTTTCGACTTTCGGGTGGGGGAGGCGGGTTGGGAGGTCGACGCTCTTGTGCAAAAGCCGCCATGTATAAATACCTGTATGAGCGTGTTTAATATAAAAATACATTTTTTGCTCAGCTGGGGCGAATTTGAAATGAATTGCGAAAAAAATACGGGATTTAACTACTATAACTATTAATTACTACTATTAATTATTACTATATATATAATATTAATTATTACTACTACTATTTTAATTAAAACATTTGTTTTGGAGGTAAATTATTGAGCAGTAAATTACTGTGATTATGTTCAAACAAGGAAGCACTGGGATAAACAGCGGAAGCGTCCACTTACAAATTTTTAACTAAATGAAATTGAACCGTTTACTCCCTACCTTGGAGAACATACCTACCTACTCTTACCTCTGTCCTTCATCCTTCATATTGCAATAAAATTATGGGAGAACATACATTAGCGTTGGTTCGTTCATGACTGACACAAGAAGAAGAAATACGCGGGGTGTACTATAAGTTTCTGGAATTGGCCACTTACATAAACGATATTTAAAAAATAATTATGATAGTACATTTGAAAATAGAACTCTTTGCATGTAGAATACAGTTTGTTTCATCTGTCAATGTTTTTTTATTGCGGCGTCATATCGAAAATTGCGTGTATTCATCACCATGGAATAAGTCGCGAAAATTTTCGAGTATGATTTTCTACCATTCTAAGTATAATTTGACATCTCGGCAGAATCTAGCTCGGTTTCGAACTGCTTTTGGCGATGAAGCATCATGTCAGACCACTATTTACAAATGGTTTGCAGAATTCAAGCGCGGTCCTGTCAATCTCAGTGACGATTTTCGAGATGGTCGCCTGTCCATTACTGTCAGCAACAAAAATATCGATGCTATGCGCCTGGTGATCGAAATAGACAGGCAGGCATGAGATTTGGTCATCCTTAGGTGTGCCTAAGGATGACCAAATACAATCAAATACAATCAAAACCACACAAACATCTGGTTATGAAAAAGGTGTGTTCACGGTGAATCCCACATAAATTGACTGATGTTCAAAAAACGGACCGCGTCACTTGGTGCAATGTTATGCTTACCAGATTCAAGGAAGGGATGTCAAATTTGTTGTGGGACTTAGTAATAGGCGGCTAATCATGGATTAATAGCTACGACCCCAAAACAAACTGAAATCGACCGTGTGGGTCTATCGAAGATGATGTCGCAACCAACCAAAGTGGCGCATGAACAAAGTGCTTCTAAGCGGATTATTGCTTCTTTGTTTAACAAAACTGGATACGTAGCTACTGCGTCTTTGTAGAATTGTCGTACCGTGAATAGTGATTGGTACAAGACCATTTGTATGCCGGAAGTTATTGACGAATTGTGTAAAAATAAACGTATATGTCGTATCATATTGCTCTACGACAATGCCAGTTCTCACAGGGCCAAACAGACAAATAAATTTTTAAGGAAATAAAATAGAAAAAAAAAATCGATTCGACCAATTAATTTACTGAAAAGTGAACGTTTTTCTTTAATGATTCATATGTAAAGCATAAAATAAACTGCTAAGCGAAGTTCGATAATACTTTTTATTTCTAACATGAATAATTAATAGATCTTACGGATTAAGAATGCTAAATTGTTCAACGGTTTCGGTTTATCCATTTATTATTAAAAAAAAGTCATTTTTTTTTAAATAGAAGAAACTTCTGCGTTTTCATCTAGACTAGGTACATTTTATATTTTTATCCTGGAAAAATATCATATGAAAAAAAGGGGAGAAAAAGAGTTGTTTATTTATATACGCAACGGCGACAGAAGTGCGAGAGATCAAAGGAGTCAATTCACTGGTGGTGAAGTCTACGCATTGTGCCTCTCCGTTAGCTTTTTTGTGAATATTTCCCAATATATTCGAAAGTAGATCGGCCGCACGAAAATGTTCCGGATTCCTCGAAAAACTATTATCAATGCATTCGGATGTTGTTCGGTCGCAGACAGGTCTGTTCTTCTTCGTTTCTCCGAGTGGTGGCATTTTTTAATAAGAAAGAAAAAGAAAATCATCCCTCGCCCCCGTCGAAAGAAGCACCGAACTCTGACACGTGTTCTGTATTAGGAAGAATTAGAACGATCGCGAGACGGCCGAAGGGGATTGCTCCACTTCGTAGCGGAAGCGGAGGTGGACGAAGCGGCGCGTCGGGCGGGCGGCGGCCGCGTCCGAGCGTCGCGCCGTAACTCTTCATTACGGCACCGTCTCTCGAAACGAAGGAGAAATTTCCCGCAGGCGTCCGCGGGCCCGGCGAAAATTCTGATCGACAACGAGGACGAGAAGTGAAAATGGAGCGAGTGTTAAGTCCTGTTCGCATTGCGATTTTTTCATCGCGCAATTTCTTTCTCGCAATTCTGTAACACATTGAATCTTGCGAGGGTGGCCGCACTAGCGATTAAAATCTGGATTTTAATCGCTATCTGGATCTGGTTTAAATCGCTAATCTGGACTAAAATCGCGCGGAAAAATATATGATTTGATACAAATGGAATCCGATGCGGTGCGGATATATTTTCGCGCGATGTTTGTTTCGCAGTGCGGACGGGGCCTAACGGGCCTCGTCAGTAACGTCACGCCCCCGCCAACATCACTCGCGTCCGTCTCGTCGGGAGGCGGTAGAAGCGCTTCTTTTATTTCTTACGTGACAAGAAATATAGTAAATGGTCTTTGATCGGAGAAGAGAAAAAGGTACAAACGGTATCCCGCCGAATACGAAAATTAAATTATCTAAGCGATGTATTTTTTATTTGACACGTAAAACAAGGGGGTGTCGGTTCGTGGAAGCGCGACGGAAAATAAAGTCATCACTGATACGGCAGATTCTATATAAAAAAATAATGAAGAGATAAAGGTGTTACGGCGCAACGTGTCGCATTCGTTTGACGCAAGCGCGTGACGTTTGACGCCTCATTTCTGCGCACTTCATCCGCCATCTTAAAGTTCGTATTTAAAACATTTAAAAAGATCCGTTTCGATTCGAAATAAAACGAAAAGATTATTTTTTTTTACATGGTTATTACTCGAAAACATTTGAAAGAAGATACGCTTATTGCTCCTGTAATAGCGAATTTATCACCACTTACTCGCGTTTCAACGGTTTCAGAACGAGCCCAAAAATCAGAGGAGAGACAGCCCTCGTCGTGTTCACGCGGGCGTTGCTGAGCCACGCGCCGCGAAATCGTATAGGACCCTCTGCCCTCCCTACCTCCTCTGAATTATTAACTGTCAGTCATTGGGAGTGCGTACACGCGAAAACATACAGCCGGCGCGAACGGCATTATCAAACAAAGCGGTTAAGATTCTGAAAATACCGGCTGCCGTCGGGGGGGTTGTTTGATGTTCTATGAATATTTTGTGCCGTTTTCGTCATCCGTATTAGTTATAGACGTGAAGTACTTTACTATACCGAGTGTGAAATAAGTGCGTTGTTGTAATGATAAGTAAATAACAAACAGGTTTTTGGAGATGATAGAGAAAAATAGATAAAGATGTCTTGAAATAAGCAGGAAGTGAAAACAATTGTCGATGGGACGATAAAGTCTCTTTACGAAAAAAAATTAATTGAATAGATATAGTTTGTGACTTGTTTAGAGTATTTGACGGATTGCAACGAACCTTAGACAAACATATGAAAGTCCATATTTGGCTTACGGATGAAGCTATATGATCAATAATTAAGAAACGTTTTAGACAGACTAACAAAATTTTTCAAAGTCAAATAATAATAAACGGCTGAACAGGTTTTTTTTAACATTACGACCACAGAAGGGTCTTTAAGGTGAATAAAGTAACATATTATTTTATAAACTTTTAAGCATATTATAATGCATGTAGACACATGCAAAGAGGTGCTTAACTTCCACTGAGATTGACTACGTCGGTAACTTCGCATGTACCTATGTAAAATGATTATGTAGACAAACCTGCACTAGATAATCATTGGTGTAGTGACACTTTTATGAACTATTATCTAGTAAGGTACTCCTTTGTGTAAGTGCTACTAGATACTTGCACTGCTCCGAAATCTTTTCATAAGTGACATCAGTCTTATAATTTATCATCATCACCTTGGACCAATGTCGACAGGTGTTAGTTTTTCAAAAAGAACTTTGCGTTCAACAAACTTTTTCTTACGATCTCAGAATCTAAAAATAGTTTTGGATAGTAGGCGTTCGGCACAGACGCGAGACCGCTTGTCTTATTTCCTGCTGGCTCTCATACACAGAGTCAGTACAGCCCAGTTTATAGTAGATTTCATTAAAATCTAAGCATTATATTTATCCTTATGACGCAACTTTTTAAAATTTTTGCTGTTTTCCGACTTAACTCGACGAGTTGAGTCAGAAAATACATATGGTTCAAAAGTTTATATATGTGTGTTTTTATATATGGACGATATAACGCGGGGCTTGTCAGCACGATAGCGTCTAGAATTTAGAGATCCTAATGAAACTCAACATACATGTTCTATGGACGATTACAAAGGTCGAGTTCAAATTTGAGTCAAGCCGGTCAACTAGTTTAGAAATTACAGCGTTAAAAAATTTTGATAATCCAATAATTACATATTTCACATGAATTACATATGAAAATAAAATGAAATCTACTTCCATTTCGGCTGCCGAATGGCCATTTTTTTTTTGTTTGAGATCAAATTTTCTTTTTCAAAAACGGTTCGTATTATTTTAAATTACGTTTCACAGACAAACTGCAACGTGTCTCCAGCCCATTTATGCAGGTAGCCTCCAATTATTCGATGCAGTGACTAAAACCCTTTCTATTTTCACTGCAACATTTGCGCTTTTTTTCCGACTCGAAATTTTAAATTAGCCACACGAATTAGTGATACTGGACAAACAGAATTACATTTAAACATTTTATTGAAAATAAACAATGCATGAAGCGACACGATAACAAACACACGTGATAGGCTCGCTCCCTGTGCACTCTTTGTCGTCGATGGGCTATCCGTGTATATAACATATACTACTTTGTTTGAAGACGTCGAACTCGCTCGCCACCTGCACGGCAACTAATCCCCGTCACGCCAATAGTGGCGCGAAAATCAAATTGATAAAATATTACGGTGCGTAGACTGTACAGGAAATAAATGGATAGGAAATGACAGAAAAAATGAGAGTCCATATTTATATCCTGCGCGGTCCGCTAATTGCCGATACCAGCCTTATAGTTTGACTTATAAGTTCGGCTGAAAATTTCGCTAGTTCATTTTGTTAGTAGAGTGATTAGTTGTTTATCGCTTTATAGTTGTGTATTCCGTGAGATTGATAAGAATCCTTATAACTTACCCTATTTTAATAAAATTAAAAAAAAAATGCACCTTAAGCCCAGGAAAAGAAAGTTATTACGCTATATTAATTTTTAAGGTTTTGTGAAAATTAATAAGATCAATTATAATTAGACCGAAAGAGATAGCTTAAACTTTGAAGACGGGCATTTATTACTCTTTATTCCGAGAGATGACCTTAAACAAAATAGGTATTTAAAAAAACGCGAAAGTTTAGTCCACACAGGCGTAGCTCCAGGCAACAGCTAGTACCACATGATATGTCTAGTACGAAATGAAATTATTGTCCATTTGACCGAGCAGGCACAAACACGTACTTGTATTATTATTAACTTCAGATGGGTCATACATTTTAGAGTAGACCCCAATAGGCGTATTACTAGCCGTCACCCGCCCCCTTCGGGTAGCGTCATGGGTTAGTAAAGTATCCCAAGAACAAACACGGCGAAGGGTGCACGGAACTTGAATAAAAACTAAAAACAGCCTTAAAGCAATACAAATTCCGATTCCGCATCGAACGGGTCAAAGTCCAACAGCGATAAAATGCAGTAGTTTTCAACTGATATACGGACAAAGAATACATGAATAGATATGATTACGCCTCTATTTTAATTTCTAATCAGAGTTGCACAAATTTTAATGTAAAATGTAATGTGATACTCATTACATTTTTTTAATGATAATTACGTATTTATTCATTACTCATTAAACAATTAATGAGTAATGAAAATGTAATGCATTAGAAAAAGTAATGCATTTTTTGCAACTCTGTTTCTAATCTCCATTTCGGTGGGTTTTCAAAACGAATCGCTACCGCATTCGTATATATCATTCCCCCACCGTAGCCCGAGTGCCCGCGCGCCGCTTTGATACGTATTCGCTTCATATTTGTTCTCAACTAGTTGCATATTTATACTCATTGCTCGTAAAGTGTTGGCGCGATGAAATAAAGCTAACGTCCTTTGAGAAGCGGATGGCTTTTGTATGCAAAACGTACCTTTCCTTTGCAGAATATAGATATGGTATTGGAACGTTATTGTCGGTAGTGAAGCGAATGAACGTCTGGAATAGTTTGCTATGTTCTATTTGATGTTTCTAGACTGACAGAAAAATTTTCGCAGATAAATAAAGGTATTTTGTATATTTTACTATAATATATTGAATACTGCGAATTGAGAATACTTAGGAACATTAAAACAATACCTAATGAGGTGAATGGTATTACTTGTCACCATAATGTAATTTCTTCACTTATAAAAGATCTTTAGGATAATATTTCAATAAAAGATCTTTAGGATAATATTTCAGTGTGAGTTCAATAAGTTATAATCGGATACCATGTTATTTCTTTAAATTTGAAAAATATAATCTAATTTTATATCGCTCGAAATATATGCTTAATGGTTTACATAGGGACATCTCTATGCGATATTATGGGAAACGTTAAAAAAAACTGTAGAGTTATAAGAATGTGACACACGGACGGACACGTATGGCGACGCCGTAAGTGTTCTGTTATTTCTCCTTTCGTTACAAAACCTTAAAAATGGAATGCCTACTTTATTGATAGGCAATCTTTAAGCCGGGCCCCGAGACGAGAATTATTCTGACCCTTTTTTTACGAAAACATAGGGTTTTAAACCTTCTTAAGGTTTGATTTGTTGTAGTGTATAGACGTAGCCGGAAGAAAAAAAAAACGGTTTTTCGACAAAAATAAATATCTCTCAACGGGAGAACATGGCAAAAATACAAAAGACTGTAAGTGGGCACGGCTGAGGAACCTTTTCGCAAAAACATTCAACGCGCGCTTGATCGGTTATTTTATATATGGACCACCAAGGAGATATAAAACGAAGCCTGGTGGCTAAAATCTCAACGAAATTAAATTTTTCACCGATTTTTAGGGTTTCGCATACCCGATGAAAAAATAAATCCTTTTGAAGATGACTCTCGAATCTGTGTGTCTAACCGCTTGTGTATCACAGCCTATTTTCTAAGAATCTACTGGAAGCAAAATTCCAGTTTTGGTACAAATACAGAGCCGATCGACTAAGTGCACTTTGCCAATATATGAAATGAAGAAGTTTGTTATGAGAAATGCATTTTCTCTTTGTTATTTCAAAACATATAGTTTAAAAGATATTAAAAAAATAAACAAAAATCAACTTCACCTACCTCCAAAAATCCTATTTAAAAATATAGACTGTAGGGCTTTACTCATAGGTTACAGGAGGACCTAAATGCCAATTTAAGTTTTTAAATTTTCGTGGGAAACAAAAAAAAAAATCTTATAATATGTTTTCCTTCATTTTAATAACGATGACCAATAAGTTCAATTATTATTGGTCTAGTGATTGACCACTATGATAGGCGATTAAATACGAAATTGTCGGGACCAAATTCTAGCTTACAAGTCATTTTATTTTGTTCGTATGACTTTTTTCTTTTAGATAGCACAAATAAATCTGGGATAATAAAAAAATAATGTGTCATGCGATGATTTATAGCATGAAATTCTTTGCAGGCGAGTCCGACAAAATTTTACTTATGTCGCTATTGTACTTTCACAGCAAGATTTTCTAAGACAATTCTAGGTTTCATATATGCACTGATTTCGAAGGAAAATATTTCCATACGATTCCGATAAAAGAAATTTAAACACGTATCTAATAGCGGGAAGCCAATAGGAAATCCAATAAATCCTAGCGAATGCCATTTAAAGGGAGCGCCGAGCGACGTTAGCTTAAGAAAACACGGGCTCTGGGTTTTTCAATCTGGACTTTTACCAATTTTAGTTTAGGTCGTTGTCGCGCCCTACGCCAACCCTTCCTAGTCGTTCTGCCCGTTTTTCCATATAACCGGTTTTTCTTTATGTACAGTATGATGAAATCTCGAAATACGTAATTCACTCGCGAAACCATGCTGTGAATGAGAGATACACATAATATTAAATGTTTATGAGTAATGACTAATTTCCTCTACTAAATTTATACAAAAAAAAAAAAATTAACAAACAGTAATGGTATTCCTTAGGTTTTGTTTAATTAAATTTTTATCCTTCAAGCCATTTACGATAGAAAGTTAAAACATAACAATGATAATAAGTTATAGCTCGAAGAAATTAGTCCGAGATATACTATTTTCCGTTATGGAGCTATTGCACATCAAACATTAATGAAATATTTCGATATATTTTAAATAAAATTGATATTATTTTTCGTCAAATAATTGAAATCAGTGTTGCCCTAATTACCAAAGGATCTCTAAAAATGTTGGTTAATTAACTTCAAAAAAAAAAACAATTTATTGGTAGTGAATTTTTTTAGTTTCCTGGCACAGAAATTGTTAAATCCCAATATATTTAAAAACTATTTATTTTATAATAATGCAATGTTGCACGTAATGTATATTCTTTATCTTCAATTATTTTATTTACAAATTATATTTACTTGGGTTATTATTTATCTCTCACCCATTTCCCATGAATATGTACCAAAATGTTCGATACATCAAGAATACAAGCTTTTTGATAAAGCACGCGAACGTATCCTTTAGGTCTCTTAGAATAACTTTCAATATGAACAAACCTACTGGGGAACAAAAAAAGAGATTTCATAACAGAGGAGTGACACTTTTGCTGAGCGAGAAGGTGACAAGTAAGTGTCTAAAGTAAATGATCTGCATCGACTTTTGTACAATAAAAACGGTTCCAAAAAGAAAAGAAAAGATATATCGCTTTAATATATTCATTGAGGTAGCGTAAGGACAAATATCAGTAATGGAGTGGGCGAGTTCATCCCTAAACCTGGTGCCAGTGCACGGCCTTTAGCTAGCTTCGGATGCTTTGCAATATCTGAAGGGCTCTCTCGTTTGGCGCGAATTTGGCAACAGAATGAATTGAGAGAAAGGCCAGCGACCAGGAAATTATTATACTTTAACTAACCCAACGGTTATCTGCTGTAATGTTTTGTGATTGTTAATTCATTACATGTTTTATGTTGACAGCACTTCCAAAAAAGAAAACGAAGTACATAGTACATTTAATAAATACCGTTCTTATACTACTATCTGACAACAGTTTTGCATTTCTATAAATTCAATCAGGCGACTTTAGTTCAAAGGAAATTAGTTGGCTGTGCTCTCGGCCCACGTGTCTCCTGTCATTTCAATTGTTATTGTTTAATTTTGGCTGTTCCATAATTCATTTGTTCCCATCCACCATCGCACTTCTCCGTGCTCTCGCTACAATAAGCAAGTAGTGTTTGTATACACGACTCGTTTTGTTATTCCGTTTTGATACTTATTTGTATCATACATTATACACTAGTATTTCTGTTTCCCTTATTTAATTTACTTATTGGTATGTATTTTCAAGTTAGTGTTGGCAGGCCTAATCCAGAGGTGTCGTATCAATAACAAAAAATTACGTATAGCAACATGTTTGATGCGAGAATATTTATGTAAACAAAGGTATTTATGTAACCTAACTTAACTTAACCATTACAAATAATGTCTTTTGGATTTAATAAACCCTTCAAATCATAAACTTTTTATAACTACATACGATAGACAGGATTATTATTTTTCATAACACTAAAAGCATAGACAGGAATATTTTTTTAGGAATAATAAAAATTTAGAAGCGATTCGTGATTAAGTATGTTATTCTTTCACTGTGGTCGACCCTACGCGATGTCCGTTTCGCTGGCGTACAATAATATAAGTTAAAGTACAATATGAATTGACGTGTACTTTGATCGTATGCAAAAAACAACGTGATGTTATGGAATCATATAAAACATATTCATTTTATTTGCGGCGAATCGCACCAAAAGATTAAAACGCAAACCGTGTTCAACTTTTGTCATACCCTAGTATTGCATATACAACTAAATACATGCCCTATAAATTGAAACGTATGCTAACTAACAATGGAAAACTTGAATCTGTTTATGTCAAAAAAAAAAAAAATTAAAATAAGACATAACAAAGAAGAATAAGTACACGAATTCAGTTTTAGTCTAGCCGTTATTTTCGTTCAGAACAATACAATATTTATATATATGTGTAAGATAAATGACGTTTCTTTGCAGAGCTAGATATATCTTAACAAACGGGAATAAGGTGAACACCTGACTGCGTTTCGATCTAGTATAGAATTCTACTGCTTGTTTGTAGATTGTAGTCGTGGACTATAAAACGCCACATGCGCACATCACACCGCGCGTAACGCCTATTGTATCTATTTCTAGCTGATCGATTATATCGGACTAAGGGACTGTGTGAATTTTCGTAGGGCTGACAGAGTCGACGGGGCGCTGGCGCAATGACACCGCGGCTTTTAGGGCGACCGGGTCGGTGACCCTAATCACCGATTAAGTGCCCTAAACAGTTTTCAGAATGTACAGCATTTCAGAAAGTAAAAACGCTTAAGGCATTATCGTAATCCTTTAAGACTTCCAGCCGGCCGTTCACTTTCAGTGAGGCGTTACAGAGAGAACTCGTAAAGCGATAGAGACTTCAGTTAAAATCGGGTCAAATCTTTATTACTTTTGCTAAGTAATGTAATAAAGATTTGTTTTTTTCCCCTCAGAACTTCATAGTGGGTGTAATCTACCATTGTTACAATAATTTAAATAATTATAAATAAAATAGTTATTTCTTATTTCTAATTTTTGCAATTTCTAAGAAGGGTGTTAAAACATCATGCAATAGGTTTGTTCGAGCTAAAGAATATACAAGAAGTTTGTTTCCATCCCTATTTTATACATATCTAAAACGATCACTATGAAGCATTTTTTCCAAAATTGCTATATAGATAATACAATTTTTTTTAATATTTTGCATTACTAAAAGTAAATTATTTTTGAGAAACTTACAAACAAAGTGATAAACAGACATATTACGCTCTATAAAAATCTATACCACTATATAAATCAATTGTTTCTGTCTGTACATTTTTTTTCCACCTAATTTTGTGATAAATAATCGTTTTATGATGCAGTGATTCACATTATACTAATTTTTTGATTTTTGTCTGCCTATCTGTCGGTCGGTCTGAATGTCTTCTTATAACACAAGAACGACTTGACCAATCTTGATGAAAATTGGTACACATCAAGAACATGTGATGACGCAAGTATTAGGTCATATATAGGATTAGTTAACCTTACGGTATCCTATTAAAATGAATTTCAAATCGTTAATTTCGTATTTCTTTACCAGTAGCCACATTCATTTGTGTGTGTGTGTGTGTGTGTGTGTGTGCATGTGTGTGTGTGCATGTGTGAGTGTGTACGCGCGCGGTGTGTGTGGTAGTAATAAAATAATTGCTGATAATAATACAATTTATTATTTCTTATTAATTATTAATTGAGGAGCTGAGCTTCAAAAGGCTATATTCTTTTATAAATCGAAAGGGCACTTTTTTAAATTATAAATATTGATTGCTTAAAGAATTATGAATTTTTTCAAATAAAAATGAAATTACGGTTTTATGCAGGAAAGCATTATGCATTTAAATTAAAAAAAACTAATAAAAAAAATATTTTTGAAAATAAAAAGTATTTTATCTCTATTGAAAAAATACCCTTTTGGATCTCAGCTCCTCAATTATTGATGGTTAATTATAATTTTTAATAATTAATTAAGTATTAACTATGATTATTAAAATAATAATAATGATAATAATATCAATTAAGTTAGTTAATTATCTTCTTCCTCTAGTTCAACTTCCAAATATTTGAATTCTGGGTTGGTGAATTCTGAAGTTAGATAATAATTATAAAATGTAATTTGACGAAAGTCGACTATAAAAAAACTAAAAAAATGAATATTATCATTAATCGCTAAATCTTCAAACGGTATTCCGAGCTCAATAATGGCATGAGCAGCAATGAAGACCTAAAGAAGAAAAGAAACTCATTTTTATTATTAAAGATATAAATAAAAATAGTCGATTAGGTATAATTTTCTGGTTTCAATTACATATTAATTCCACAAGCTTGATTTGGATCTGCTACGGTAGCAGATAAAAATATTTTTGTAATGAAAGATAGGTCCACAACTTATGTACATTAGACGCTAAGTCTACTCAAGTGGCTAGACGTTGCGTTAACTAGACTTTCAATAACTTTTTAAGTACGCCAAGTAAACTCAGCCCCTAATTTGACTCACTCGGACGCGAACTTGTAAATGGAACTCACCCCTGAAAGCGCAAAAGTCAAAACTCATAAACACCACTTAGCAACTGCTTAGTCAGCCGAGAAGCGACCGCGAGTGTACTTTACTTTCAAAGGATAACTAACCTAACAGATAACATAATCATACAGTGGCAGATTTTCCGGTAGCGTGAGTAGGCTGGAATCTAGGGCGGCAGATTTTAAGGGCGGGAAATTCGAGGCAAAACTTATTCATTTCAGAATTGAAAAAGATTCATGTATATCTAAACGTTATTAGTTCCACACAAATGATTCAAGATTTAATATGCTTCATCAATTAGATAATTTCTTCTACAATTTGCGTAGTCGCATTTGGAACGTGACAAGAACGAAAAAAAAAAAAATTGTAAATCTTTTATAACTTAATTGAATTTAATCCTCATCAGTAGCCGGATTATTACCAGATAATTGCATATATTGTTTGTAAGCTGCAAGTGAGGGCAATAAAAATTATTTAAATCCATTTTTTTAATGTACATTATTGTACAAGTACTATTAAGCCATACCTTACCCCGCCTTAGCAGTACATGATTAGGCTTTTATTAGTTCAGAAATATACCCAAAAACTATTTCTTTTGCAATCTTAACTAAATCGTTGGATTGTAAACGTATCTATCGCACGCGTCCTATAATAATTACCAGACATAGTGCAAGTTCATAACACGTAACACTCTCCAAATGGTAAAATTCTCTGTTTCGGTGGGCCGATGTGCTATATCGGACCGCCAGAAGCCGTGATTTATTTGATTTCGAATTTAATTTTTGGCCACTTGTAAGCACGCACGCACATACGCATGCATGCATGCATAAACAACCGTACAACGCACACATATCTCCTCACGACTGGCGCTACTTACCTCGATTTATTTTCAGAGATAAGATAGAAATTGTTAATAAAAAAAAAAAACATTTTATTAAATATTTTCATAAGTCACGAGGTTCTGTATACACTAAATAAAGCTAATACAGAAAGAATCAAACCAACGCTGCATTGAATCCACTGCAGCTGAATCAAGGCCCTGTTTGGCATCACATAATGTACACAAGTTAACTATATAAATAATTTTGAATAAACTTTGAACAGTATCTTACCCAGCGATTTCAAATAAAGTTTTTCCCGCGGCCACGTCCAAAGTGGATCTCGTTAACGTACGCCGACGCACTTGATGAGTTTTCCGACGCGTAAGATGCGAAATGCGGAAATTTTTCGACCTTCGACACTCGCCAATTCCGGTTTATATAACGAGACAAACGTTAGGCGCACACATATACATATGTATATGCCGCTCGACGGTAGGGCGCTCGCGTCACGCCGGGCCCGTCGCGGCCCTGTAACAGCCGGGGCGTGCGGATTACAAGGGCTACTTTACTTTTATTGCTTCCTGCCGCCAGTGGGCGCGTGCGAGCTTGTACCGACTGAACAGGGGGTATCTCCAAATTCTGATTTCTGAACCGCTCGAATACCGAAATCCACTGAAAGCGTAACGATAATGATCCTCGTGTGATTGCGCATCGAGGGACAATATTTTCCGAAACGCAACACCGTTACCATGACAACCTTCACAAATTTATAAAACAGAACGTCTCTGTGTTTGTACATTTGTGACCTTACACCTCGAGAACTATTGGTCCGATTTTGATAACACTTTTTTAGTATGCAAATACGTTATCTAGCCAGCTTTTGGTATGGTCTGGGTTTTGCCTGCGGTTATGCTTACGTGAATACATAACGACATTCTTACTTTCTGGTTATTAGTTACTGGTAAAAGCAATGTAAAAGAGAGGATGAAAATTAATACTGGTATAGGATTGAAGTTACAAGCAGAATCCTGTCCGGGATGAGGAGCTATTCTACTATTCTTTTAATTATAAAAGAAATTATGGGCAGTGCGTAGTTTTTTGGTATAACAGTATGCTCTTCTCTGGGATAATTTGATGGGAGTAGATTCAAAGGTGGAAACGGAATCGGAAAACCGAAACCGGGAATCGAAATGAAAGTGGGACTAAAATCGTGATTGTGGTTGCTAGGGTGATCGGTTGATACGAAAGATGAAGGAATGGTTTTTACATTCATGCGAGCGGAGTCTCTTAACAGCTAATAATATTTAAAAATAAGCCATTACATCGTTAGAATATCACAAATTCAGAAGTTACAGAAAAGGATAAAAAATTATGTATTCATTTATTTAAAGTCGGGAATGAATCTTTTCATTTTTCTTAGCTTCGGATTTTCTATTATTACGTATTCTAACAGGTCGTTTGGCTCGAAGATAAGATAAAAACACTATTTTTTTTGGGGTTAAGTAATAGTTGCAAATGCAAATAAAGAAAAAATGATTCCGTAGATGTTAAAAATGATTTATATAATTATAGTAAAAGATACCACCTCAGAATATACATAAACAGATTAAATATAGGAGAATATTAGAACATGAAAATATAACAAACGATATTAATGTGAATTTGAGCCTCTTCAAACGTTTGCTAAATGTAAGTTTCGTATTATAAGCGCGAATAAAAAGGTGTCAAGGCAACAGCGGACCCACATCACGCGAAGCGGCGTCGGCCCTAATTATTCACGGATTAGGAATATTTGAGCGTTCAACAGTCTATCAAAATGCAAAAACTGACTTCTTTTCCAGGTTTTATGTCGAAAATGTGATATAGCCCAGAAAAATGGAAATCTTTACAACCACACGACTACGAAACGATGGTAAATGACAAATAACATGGAACGGAACGACCACCCTGTGAACTTGCGAAGAATCGGTAGGGTTTCTGCGACACCTTAATACCGTATAAAAATCGCATCGTTTCTACTTTGATTTCATATCGTAATCTTTTGTACCGGTTTTGCCCGCGAAATACGCTTACTGCTCGAGGCATGAATGAACCCTTGGCGAGGGGCGTCTCATGGCTCCAGTAGGTACCTCTAACGCCTAACGGTATTTTTAACTGTATTTATATTTCTGTATGTGTTATTAGATTTTTAATTAATATTATGACGTCAAATATTGTCATATGGATGCTAATTAAAGTAATAAGGAAGTAATTTATCGCTCTTTAGCTGTTCCTGCGTATTTTAATGCGTATAAGAAGCAATTTTGTTGTTATAAAAGCTCATCGTTTTTTGGTCGCTTTGCAAAAGATAAAAACACATACAGACAAAAATTACAAGTCCTAGTCGGACTCACGTGCAGAAAATTGTATAATACAAATCATCGCATTAGTAATCGATGAATTGAAACCAAGTTTTAAAAACATTTTTTCTTCACGACTATTTTGCATTTTCCGTGGGAATTTAAAAACGAATTTTCAAAATTTTATAATCCATAGATGCTGAGATAAAGGGGAAAGGTGTATTTTCATAGATTTCCAAAAATATATTTTAATTACCATAAATTCTTTCATTTGAGATATTTAATACAATTCAATTAGCTCCTCAAAATGTATTCTCACAATCAGATTTGTACATTTACGTTATATAGCCACGATTGAACCACTTGGCTTTAAATGTGTGCAAATAACACATTTTTTCGCCTGGAGATTTGAAAGGAAATAGGCTGTGGCAGGCGGAGAGACAAGCAGACATACGAGGTATTCTATAAAGATTATTTTTGTTATAGGTATGCAAAGCCCTAAAAGAACTTTGGCTTTCTCTGAATAAAAACAAAAATAGGAGGTAATATTTCAGCCCTTATTGTTTTGTCTTGCTAAACAAATGTTCAGCACCAAAATTATTTTTCATTTTAGTAAATTTTTTACAGTTGAAATGAGTCAATATAAAGGAAAATAGGAACAGATTCTAATAACGTTTTTATTTATTTTTGAGTTTGTACAAGGTTTAAAAATAAAATTTTCATTTTTAAGTTAGCGTACGACATATTTAATTTATGTGCATAAGAAATTTGTTATCCTAATCATTTATTCAACATATTAAAATAACTACCTATTGATTACAAAATCACATCATACATGACCTTTTGCATCTTTACAGAAGCTGAGATGCGGCTGAGAATAAACACTCGAAGGCAAACCGGTTGGTTTAGTAATGATAACTAAGAACTTGACAGGTAAAGCGTACAAAAGTTTTGCACTTACAGCTGATCAAAAACATTTGAACTTGGGATGTTATATTTTTTATAGTGATTGATTTAATACTTAAATATTCTTTGACGGGATATCGTTTGTCGGTTACTTTACTTTGCAAATTTAAGATTGGAGAGTGAGGATTTTTTTTTACCTTAAAAATTTCTTTTCGCCTCAAAATAGCATTGGTCGTCTTCAAGTACTTTTAAGGTTAGAGTGTAGCACCTCATCGGAGTGCCGTAAGGTGCTGTAACAATAAATTTAGTCGTAGCCGTGATTCTGTTCATGAGATTCATTAACGTTGGCCCTTGATAGCGCTCACCAATAAAAATAGTTAAAGCCAGGCGGCGGTCTAACACAGTTTAAAGGTGAATATCGAGAGAGTTGGTAGTATTTTTTTTTATCAAGACGTCGAAAATCTCGAAACTCCGAAAACTCGCACTGGCTGTAGCAATCGCAACCACAATAGTTATAAAAAAGAAAAAGGTGAAATACCTGGGCGAAACAGTTGTAACTGCAAGAAAATGCAATTGCAACTTGAAACTCTCGTAACTGCAAGAGTTTTGCAGCTACGAGAAAAACTTTTAATTATGCAAATACTTAGTGCGTCTGAACCGAGAGGTGTAAGACATTACCTGAGAATAGATGCAGTAGAATTTGAGGAGTTATTGACTTTAAGGACACCCTATAGGAAGACAAGATACGATTCTGAGGCAAGAGAAACTTCCTAACCGTCTTAGTTGTTATTACAGGACCCGATCGGCATAGAACTTAAGTTGCTAGACAGGTCAATACAATCTGATCGCCCTAAATCAGAATCCTTACTCGCCCTTGGTTAGGGCAAGAGTTCCTTGAAATTCTGTAGTGTAATGTGCTATAGAGTCCACGCCCACCCAGAGTATAGAGCACTTAATATCGTGTAATAGGGGTTTAACTGAAGAAAATCAACATCAAGTATGAGGGGATTCAGAGTGAGAGTACCATTTTCAGATTGGTATAAATCAAATCATAAATAAATTACAACACCAATTGAAAGTTAAGGAACTTTGTTATTGTCAGATTCTTCATGACATCACCTTAGAGAAACCGGCTCGCCATATATATATATATTCGTAGAGTACAACCACCGACGCTCAAATATTGTTTATAATATCGTGACAGGAGACGAAATATGGAAGATTCAGAAATAAGACAACAGTTTCGTGAAAGACGACAGATTCAGTTCGCAGGATTTCATTTAAGAACAAAAAACAGCTAATGCCGAGTGGTACACAAAAATTTGTCTCGTTTTCTCAAAAAACTTCGGGCCTGAGAAATCACATCTTGCGTTTTGACGACGCTTTTCCGCAGACCGCGAATAAGACAAGACATTTTTGGCTTCAGAGGAAGTGAAACTGCTGACCGATTCCGCACCTCGTAATATGTGATTTCTACATTTTCCAAAGAAATAAAGATTTCATGAGAAGCAATGGACTGATTAAATATAAACTACACGTAAATAGTGTACTTTTATGTTTTGACGGTCAATCAACATGACCATCATACATATGCGTGAACGTATTTAATAACTATTAATTAGGATTATGCCGTTCCCACATATGAAATGGCTGGCGCATTTTCTAAAAAACACGATGGTATCTATAATGCATCAACACGTCGGCAAATTTGATATGACTTAATAAATTGTGATTATAGTTATTGCTAAACAAAACAAGTTTTCATGTTTGAATGCCTTCAGTGTAATTGAATATTTTACCCTGTTTTTGCTACATTTTTCGAAAGTGCAGTAAGTAAGTTAAAATGAAAAGTGTTCGCAAGAAAAGTTTTACCTTCCTTTAATGTCATGAAAATTGAACATATTCAATAAAAATGTTATTTATCCTTAAAATAAGGTTTTATTTAAAATATAAAAAAAAGTATTGAATTTACTGTTGATTATCTACTCAGAACACCCGGACACTGGTCTCCTTTATTATTATTATTATTCAATGTTTATTCTTCATTATCTATATCGAATTTATCATCTGCCGCGCAAGTTCAGCCGATGCACCTTGACGTCCCGCCCGGGCGAGATAACAAATGACACTGATGACATTGGCGCAACGGACGGCGGCCGTGGATACATCGACAGTAGTGTTCCACGATACCGTGTCATTATAAAATATAATGTATTATTGTTCGTACATGCTTTATTTGACCATTTATCATTACATTTTCACTAATGTTTTTATTAATTAACATTTATCCGCTTGGGATATCTCTAAATTTGCATCTCATAGTCCATTGCTTCTGACGTATATGTTGTATCTCATATTCTATGGGTATATTATATAGCCAATGGCTCAATCTGAACAGACCGAATCGGATGGTGGGCGTACATCGCGTGGCATCGAAAGGTCATTATGTGATTCTGATCAAATAAAATAATTTGATTTAACAAGCGTCGCGTTCCAATGATATGTTTTCGACGTAAGTTCTTTCAAGTAGATATAAATAATATGACTATGAAGGCTGATTTAAGGCAAATGAAATCAAATACCCTTATATTCCTTCTAAAACATCAAAATAATAAAATATTTTTTTTTTCGATTTAAATACATGACAACATTAAATATATCATTTTCAATTAGAAACTTTTTTTAAACACTGAACAACGCTCATTGTGGCATTTATAACCAAGCATTAGGTATGAATTATCTCGATTTAAGATCTTGATTGCATAAACCGGAGGCGTGTCGCCGCTTTAATTATAAATTACGGTATACTCTCCATTGGCCGGACTTACGTATAAGTCGGAATGTCTCTTCAGAAGCGACGTTAGACGGCCGAGCTTAATAGAGGCTTTAGGGCCGCTGCGGTTGTTCTATGCGCCAAAAATGTATGGCCTTTATGGCCATTGGAAGTAGAAGCATTAATAATACAATATTTTTTCAGACTTAACTACTAATAATATAAATAAATAAATATTATGTCAAATTTAATATAGCTGACTAACTTTTGCGTGCAAGTTCGGCAACCTCAACATTCGTGCGAATGTACGAGGGTGGATGGGAAAAGTTCGTCGCTTCACACACACTCCATTACAATAATTAATTCATTCCATTAGTAAAATCGTATGCAAACGGTGACGTGTGCACGGCGGTGGACGAACTCTTGTATATCACTGCTCAAACACGACGGTTTTTGACTTAGAAATTAGGTTTGTTATCTACTCGCGTGAATTCTCATTTGACTGTGATATAGATAGAGTTTTAAAAAAGATATGTATATTCTAAAGATGGATTAGTCATCACTGAGATCTAATTTTATTTACGATTATATTAGTACTGACGGGTTTTAAAGTGTTCAATATTAAAGTAACTAACGGTATTTTAAACTCGCCAGGCTTGTTGCATCGTGTATGTACGATGCTAAATAAAACTGGAGTTACGGAAACTAACATCGGAAGGGACAAAATGTTAAAAGTATAATTTAACTATGTCCAGCCTACAAATAAAATGCCGTTAATTGATATTTAATTATATAGAACCCTCAATCATAGTCCGAGATGCGTTTTGTTTAGGCTCTAGACCATACCGCTCATAACAGAGTGTGAAAAACAAGTGCTTCACGGTTCATGAGCGGGCTACCTTCATATGAACAGAGCGCAGGGACGGTATATAACTTTACGCACCATATAACATTAAAGAGATTACGTAATAATAATCTGAGTGATCCGTACGTTCTTTTGTCTGGGATTTAACAAAACTCACTATACCTCTCATAGCCATCCGTCAATAATCGTACCGCTCAAATAGATGCTAACATCTAATTGCCATCATGTGTCTATTCTTTAGAGAATGGCTAACGACATACTGCCCCTCGTAGCTAGCAGCAAAAAACCGTTCACCACAACGATAATGATGAAGGGAAAATATTTACCCATGTTACATATCTACAATTCGTTATTTATGTACTTGCTGGTGTATTAAAACGAACGATCTACGAAGCCATACCGAGACGTCACCCATAACTCAAAATTATTCATTAGGAGCCGCTTCGCTGGGTGTAAATTAAAATTTAGTAATGATTGCTTTAGTTTATGATTTAAAGCTCGCGAATTCCAACTGCCCATTTCCTGGTATTTATACACTTTGTTTTTTATATACATTTAAAGAAACTATATTTCTTTAATTTGTACGGTGCTCTACTGTTGGTAAAACAGTGAACACTTACTGATCTAATCCCTCGACGGCATGGCCTAGTAACGGCGGCCATCAGAGGTTAAAGCGTTTTCTTGTCATTGGACAGGACTCACTGTAATTGAATATATTACCTATTATAAAATATTGTAAATAAGCATTGGCAGTTTAAATAAAAGACTCTAAATGTCATTTCTTTGATTTACAGGCAGGAAACTATGATTGCTGTTAAATAGTGTAATTATTAGTGTATGTTAATATTAAAATAATTTTTTTGACTTACAGAACAACGCAATTGTTTATTTAAGATTTACGATTCCTAGTAAGTTTGGAGAAACGGTTTTAAATGCATATTTTTAATTTTACTCCAAGGAAATTGATTTCTTTTTTTACAAAATTAGAGGTAATTATTTTCAACTTGATTTTCGTAAATGAAGAGTTAATAAGGTGCTAACGATCTGGTTTTATGAAACTTTACTATTTTTAATATCCGTGTGTGTGTGTGTGTGTGTGTATGTTGTGGTGTGTGTGTGTGTGTGTGTGCGCGCGCGTGTGTGTGTTTTCTCACATGGCCCACACCATAGGCAGAATTTCTTTTCTGAAGTCTGTTATCTGGATGTTCTAATTTGTTGTAGTCTTGTACAATGTCAAAGCATTGACGATTGACGTATCAATAGTAAATCAATCCCAAGTTTTTTGTACCACCACTGGTTTTCTCAATGGACTAGAGTATGATGTTATTTGATCCGCTAAATCAACTGCACCTGTACCTTTATTATAATATAATAAAAAAATGTTTCCGGCTTGCACAAAACTTTGCCACGCTTTTTAAATTTACGTAATTTTACTGAGTGCTTTGTAGATAAAACCAGAACATCCCTTTTATCTTTTTATTTTATGATGGAGATTCCATCTTCATTTTCCTTCGCAATATATTCTCCTTTCTTAAGTTTTTTCAATACAACATCTTTTGGAACATGTTTGTGATTCTTTTTGAGAGTTCCCACTAAATGAGTTCATTATCTAACAATTTTTTGGCTAATTCGACACTTGCATACCAACTATCAGTATACAATGTATGACCTTTATTTAAAAGATCATGATACAAGTCCATAAACACAGTGGTAGAAGTCTTGATAGTCACCCCACATCTTTCTCTCTCTCAATAGAAAGAAAGATGTGGGATGAGAGGGTAAACGAGAAGAAAAGCGAGAATAAGAGCAACAGGGAGGTGCAGGGCGAGAGCGACAAAACACGTGACGGTCGAGGCTATAAAATTTAAGAACGCATTTTAAGAAAGTTTTATGGAATGGCAGGGTCGCGTCAGGTGAGATCCATAAAAAATACGAGTAAGCGTTCAAGATAGTAGAAGTTACGACAATGATTGGCGAATGAGAGTGATAGCAATGTGCGACAAATTATTTAATTTCGTTTCCGATTTTGCATGAGTTAGTAACCCAAATAACAGTACATAAAGTTTGATATCATAGATTTTACTTGAAGACTTAACTTTTGAAAGATAAGGCCCTCTTTTATTCAAAAATTGGCTAAGTACTTTTGCAGCTGCCCTTTATACTGTTATTTTAAAGGTAGTGGACATGCAACTTTAAAAGGATAAAGATAGAGATTTTTGAACATTATCTATATCGATACTTTGTCGGAGTGGTATTAAACACGTGGCGATAACGCGGTCACTGGTAAACGCTTAAATTAAAAGCAGCCAAGAAGTTTTAGAACGAAAGCGATGCATCGGACTTACATACAAAAGTGGAATTTGACAATACTTCTGACGACACAGTATTTGGCTACAGAGTCATTAAAACGAAGACAAGTAAACCCTGGAATAAAACACTCATTAAGCTTCTAATCCGCTATAACAAGTACACATAAAGTTCTTTATAAGTTCTATTAAAAGAACCCTCTGGGAAGAAATGTCGTTTGCGTTAATGTCGTGGACTTTGTTAGGTCCTAAAAAAAATCTTATTTCCTTTCACTTTTGTACGTTTGCCTATTCAAAAACTCGTGTATGAAAATCTTTTTAGATAAGTCGAGCCGTTGTTCCTTTGTATGAAAGCGCGGTCGAAGTCTTTGTCACAACTTATATTGAGTTTGTAGTCGTGAAAGCCAGATGAAAGTCGGTATAGAGAGACGTTTACATCGGTGCTATTTTTACGAGCGCGTGACGAAATTTTCAGATAAGCTCATTGCACCGCCCATTCCGATGTAGGTATTTGACCAACCGCTTACAAAGATGTAACATAAAAATCCCCTTCGTGTCGACGTCTGCGCTAATCTCTGAAGTTTGGGTTTGAGGGCTGCTATTTATGTGTCCGGAATATCAAAACAAAAAAAAAACAACCAACTATTATTTAATATGGTTTTATTGCTTTTCAAAATATTCGCCATGATGATCGATGCACTTTTGCACGCTGAAACCAATTTTATGGCACTTTTTCCATTCTGATTGAAGTATCTCCAAAACATGCATTTTTAACGCATCAACGGCTTATTGGCGGCTCGAAAAAACGTGACTACGTAAATTATTCTGCACGTTTGGGAATATAGAAATCATTGGGTGTCATATTGGGGCTGTACGGCGGATAACCTGTCAATTCTATCTTTTGACCTTCCAAAAACCGAGTTGTTTCGGCCGACGTGTGACAGCTAGCATTGTCATGATGAAGAATGATTTTGCGTTGTCGGTTGTTCTTTCTTATTTCTTCAAAGATTTCTGGTAGACAAATGGTCGTATATCACTCCGAAATAACCGTTTTACGATTCTCTAGTGGCACTGTAATTACGTGTCGATTTATAAAAAAAAAAAAAGGCAACCATTTTCTTCAAAATGCTTTTGGCACGAATCACTTTTGTTGGCTTCGGCTCATCTTGGAACACCCACACGGTTGACTGTTATTTAGTTTCGGGGTCATACGCATAGATCCAAGATTCATCACCTGTGTAGATATTATACACAGCTTTTGACGTACCATGATTGTATTTTTTTTTTATAAATTTTTTACACCAATCGACACGAGACTTTTTTTTGATCAATGCTCAAGTTGTGCGGAATCCAATGCGAACAAATTTTTTTTACAGTCAAATTTTCATGTAATACTTATGTATGCTCATCGTACTTATGCCAATGGACGCCATGATTTCGCGATATCTAACATGACGATATTGCATTATTAGTTCCCGCATAGCAACCATATTTTGTGGTACAAAAACCGATTTCGTGTGAAATTCTTTAAATTCGTTCCTGAGCATAGACCGCTCACGATTAAACTCGCTAAACCAGTGACATACAGTGGTTTTCGATGGTGCTTCATTCCCAAAAAGTGAAAGTGAGTTGATCTAAGCACTGTTTTCGAGTTAGCCCACGCCGAAAATCGTAATAAATCATCGCACGAAAATTTTCACGAGTTAAATCCATGGTGATAAAGACACGCAATTTGCAAAATAACGCTACAATGGTAAAACAATTGACAGTTACATGAAACAAACTGTATTCTACAGCTAAGAATTTTCGTTTTTTAAAAGTTGCAATTACTTTTTAAATAATATTCTGTTTATGGCCCGTTCCGGATATATAAATACCATTTTTAAGACACCTTACATGTCCTTGGTCCTTTCATCCATTTAAGTCAGGTAGTAAAACCTAAATTGTGCTATATGAGTTAGCTTTAGACGTATAATAATAACTTTTAGTGATTACAACGTTGTTTATAAATAAAACTATTTTTTTTCTCGTTACCTTAGAATACATTGCAACGCATAAAATTTTGCATGAAATCATAATCAATTTTTTCTATTATTAAATTAGGCAAGATAGAAGTTAGGGTGCACTATGGGCGTAAGAAATACGTAAACAGAATATCGATAAGCAACGATTGCCGTCCTCCGAATAAGTCAGGCTGACTATAATATTTATGAGCCATAAAACGACATTCACATCAAAGTAAGTCAAGCGACTGCCATTACGCTGTCAGTTTCGCCAGACTCACGTTGTTGACGTTACGTCCATATTTCCCTATTCTTCTCCAAGAACTCAATTTCAGGGAGCGATAATCGATATCTAAAATTATATTGCAATAATAATATTTTATTGTATTAAGAAAGTTGGGCATCATTTCCCTTAGGTTGTTGTTACCCAACTATTCAATGCTAATAAATAAATATTGTAAGCTCGCCGCATTACAATATTTAGAGCAATGCATTTCATTGGTTGACATGAATTGTCTAAATAAAAAAAATCATAGCTTCTAATAAAAATGATAGATGTCTTTTGCAATGTACTTTTAAAATATTATACATTAATTTTTCAATCGTTAACTTTAATAACAAAGTAATGAAAAAAAAAAGTTTTTCCTACAGTCTTATTGTAAAACATGAAGATTAGCTTTTGGAATTTTCATGCTATTGAAAATTTACTGTTACCGCCTAAAATATTTGTGATCTTACGATCAGAAATATTTTTTTATAGGTCTATAACTTTTTATATTTCTATTGTCACATTCATGGCACCGTACGCAAAGCATATGGTTATTATAATGGATACGAAATATTACTAGATTACTCTGTCATAGATGACGTTGTGAATAAACGATAAAGATTTTAATAAAAGTTGGTCACATAGATCATACTGTCGTATAAAATACAAGCTGTCTGTATTTTATACGACTGTCTGTCTGTTTATTGTCTTGTCTGATCTCAATCCTCGAATTCCCGATAAGGTCAATATATTATCTATCGTCTGCCTGATGTCTTCTTATTATACATATGATTCGACAATGGTTTGACTGATTTTAAAAAAACTTTAGTGCACCAAAATTCATTGTCGAGTAAAATATAAGTTATATACAAAACTATTAAGAAACTAGAAAATCAACATTTAAGAAAGTGCAAAGCATTAAATACTGGAAAGGAAAAATGAAATAACTAAAGCTATAGATGCTAAAATTGATATTTAAGCTATTCATTTGAAACAAAAAATGATATAGATATGACGATGATGAAGACAAGTTCCTTATTCGGAAATCATTTTTTCTAATAATTGTTCCCTAGTGCCAATTTTTGACCTAATTACATTGCTATGTCCTCGATTCTCAACAACAAACCATTACAACAAGCACTACAAGACATAATCACACAGTTGGCACTAAGTGATATTGTTACAATGAGAGGAGGAGGTAGCAGATAACTTTGCATATTACATATTATAAAGTATATTTATTGTTGGAAATTAACGTAGGAAACTTTTCCAGTGAGAAGTTATCATGTTCCTACGGCAAACTTGAAAGAGGGCAAGTAAAGCTCGGTTGTCTAGATAATAAAGGATAAAATGTACATAGATGCCCAACCGGTGGATTTGCAATAGTTGAAGTTTTGAGTAGCGTATTCTTTGCTAAAACAAATGGTATAACCGATATAACGAATAATCGTCGTTAAAAGTGGGATCAGAATCAGAACCGAGAGCGAGATTGAATTCGGAAAGGAGCTGGATCAGGATTAAAATCTATAACAAGGACCGGAAATAGAGTATAGAATAGGGTAGGGCTCAGGAGAGCCGGCCCTGTTCGAGTATGATTGACAGAGAGACAGCTTGATATAATACATGGAGGAATTCGTCCTACGTCTATGGGAGCTTATTACTGTTACGGAACCACGACCAAAAACTAATGTTGTTATATTTATGTAAATTTCATTTTTTACTGCTGTGTAAAAAATGAAAGTTACATAAATATAATGCCTCATCCACCAACGTAGACGGTTGGAGGATAAGGCATTCGCTGCATTCCAGCGGAATATTGTTATTGTAATGTAAAATAATAAACACATGTTTAATTTGCGTGAAATTGTGATTAAATGGACGTCCCAAATAAATACAAACTATTTATTAATTAGAAGCCCGCGATACGCGTGCAAAACTTTAGAATCTAACCAAGAGGATAATATTATTAAAGTTTTGTGCTTTAAATAAAGATATAAATAGACAAGTGCCGCTAGGCCCGACTGAAATACGCGCTGATATTAGGCATGCCTTTCATAATGAATTGATGTTGCCAGTTCTGACCGTTTGCAGCAAAACCACATATGTAACATGTGTATATCTTTAGTAGTTTTTTCAAAGTACTATCGAAAATAGTTTTTCAAAATAAGACGGTATTTTACAACTGACCATCGTATTGGTAATAAAAGTGGTCGCAAGGCGTATGTGGCGCGGTCCAAAATAGAAATGTTTCTTTTGAAAAGAGTAATTAATGTGGTAAAAAAAATAATACAGGACATTTAAAACAAAACGTCAAACAATTTAGTAGTCAATCGTAACTATCAAGTATGGTTCCGCACTCTCGGTACTCTCGGCAATCTTTTGCTGCTCTTGCGTGAACTTCGAATGAATTCCTTCAACTTTTGCATCGACTGATATTGCCGTTGCTTGCTGTCGATCCTAATCCCGGTCCCATCTTGAATCAGAATACTATTTCTGTTTTCTATCGCGGTTACGTTCTTGATTGTAATATCGTTCCCATATTCGACAGACCCCGGTCTAATTCTCAATTTCGCTTGTAGTCCCATTTCTGTTCCAGCTCTCTGTGTCGCTTTCAAGTCAATTTCTGCTACCAGTCCGATTCCTATGTACTGCTAATTTAAAAGAAGCCGGGGGCAAATGTTAGTATAGTAGTACTAACATTTATACTTACAAATTTGTTACTTTCTTATGCGATATTTTGCTTAACTTCTATCGTTTATTCTACTGAAACCGTATTGATTTTGGGGATAAGTAAAAGTAAATAAATAAGATAAAGGTAAATATTGTAATGTAATAATATCTGGTGGCGAAAATAAACAAAACCCGAAAAACTCGAGAAGTCGAGTTTGTTGTAAAATTTTCTTTGCCTTATTACTTTAGGATAAGAGTTGTTTAATGTACATTTTTATTTTCCTTTTTGCTATACAAGTACAAATAAAATTCTATAAAAATAACTTTTTTTTATATTCTATTATCGCGGGAGATTCCGTCTACCTATAGGGATTCCGCCGTGACAGAAAATTAATTCATAGGATTAGTTATGATCATGCAAAGTTCCATTCAAATCTATTCAGTAGTTTCAGCGTGATACGATGAACTCTCCGAAGTTTTTCCCATGAGAATCGTATCTATTTTCAGGGCAAAAAGTACATACGATAATTATTCATGATATCAGTTATAATTATCAAAATTTATGAAATCCATCCAATAGTCTTAATTTGACTTTCCGTCAAGATGCAATAGTCAAATCAGTATCTAGGACATTAAAAACTTAGGTATTGATTTGACTTCTGTATCACCAATAATTATTAACGATACAGAAGTCAAATCTACAAATATATTTTTATTATAAGTATGGATGATTTTCATACAGGTAGTGGTCAAATATGGGTCAACGGATACTCCACTGACCCTCAAAACGTGTAATGTACCATAGACGATGAGCAATACGTCTTGTATTTATTGTACAGTAATAAGTTTTTTTTTATACATCTACGGTCCCTTTTATCATTGCGCGATTTTAAAGTCTAGATCTTCGTATAAAAAAGTTGCACCTAAATTAGTTTAATAGATTTTACGTGATACATAAATAAACATAATTACAATTTTACAAATGATGTATTATATTAAATATCAGTGGCGTAAAATAGTGGGGGCGGCAAAATTTCACAATAAATATAAATAACATCTTGGAAAAAATAAAAAAAAAACCTTTAAAAACCATTTAAATAATGTTTGCAACGTAGAAACTAAAAGAAGAAGAAACTATGAGAAGAGAGAAGGTATATCGGGACTTGTCCCTTTCAGTCGTTGCGACTGGCTGAAGGCCGAGCGACGATGATGATGGTGATGATGGAATAGACTTCAAAAACAAGTAATTAGTTGTTTTTGGAGCTTGTTTAAATAATAAATGAAATAAGTTTATAAAGGCGGTTTATTTTTATGAAAGTTACGTTATTTTACATTTTTTAGTTAACGAGTAATTATAACTTTATAATTAATTTAGCTACTTTGTTTGTGGATTAAACTATGTTTAATACAATTGGCCAGGTATCTCTTTTATTTATTACGAACATATGTAGATAGGTTAATGCATAAATAATTTAAACTGTGTACAAATTAGATATTCCTAATAGCCACGAACGAGTAGTTTCTGGTCATAAATCGCAGTATTATCCCTTAACTCTTAACCGTTAAAGAGTACCTAGTCTTCCATCATCAGCTCAGAAGCATGTAATGATGAGTTCTAGTTGTAATTGTAAGGCGATTTGTTTTTTACATATACTTGACGATAGATTTAATCTTGTCCATCGTCAAGGTTTAATGCAATGTCAATGTAAGCGGCATACGTGTGAGATTTTTTTTAATAAATTCATTATATGTAACACGAATATGCATGACTTATTTATTTGTACCCTGTACAATACACAATAATGACTGCTCTAGTCGAAAAATTCTTCATAATTACTGTGTATTTTGGTCTTTTACATTGAAATATCTAATTAAGGGGGCAGCGGGATTTTCTTCTGCCCCGGGCGGCTGACATCCACGCTACGCCACTTCTCAAAGATGCACATTTTTTTGATGCCACTCAAAACTTTTACGTTAGTCATTTACTAAAACGTAAATATAAATGACATATCATTTTCGCGTCTACCCTTTGCACGTTGTTTATGGCAACACTAAAATGTTTGCGACGGTAGCAAACATATTAATTTTGTTTCCGGCATAAATACATGCGTTATACGGGACTTTGCTACGATAGCGAATGTGATTTTTTATCCCTGTCGTGAGAATTTCATTTTCTTTGACATACTTGGAGTTATTTTATCATACGAGTATATAATTACTTAATGCCCTTCAACGTAATAGATCAATTACTCCCTCAGCTTTGTCGTGTGAACAGACATAATTTTTACACAAAAAATATATGTATTTGCTTAAAAACAAAAGAATATATATATGAATTCCAAAAGCATATTTGCATTATTTATGAAACGATATAGGAAAAATGAAATACTTTTATATTACTATCATTACAGTTTTAAATAAATTTTCTCAGAATAAGGTGCAAAAATGTATTCAAATAAACTTTCTTTGATAAAAATCCTTTGCAGCGGTACGCTTTTGACATACATATGTCAACAAGCGTACCGTAATCTAACACACATGTCCAAATATGGGGGAAATGTATATACATTTCCCCATATTGGACATTTATAGATGCGTTGTTTTTTGCGAATTAGAATTTAATTGATTTTATATTCGCATCTGCTCGCAATAATTTCGACCGCCTAACTAGATTTATTGAAGCAATGTTTCTTAACGAAGGCTTCGGCGTGACGGGCGAACTGGGAAATAGGTGGGCGTTATATAAGCCCTCATTCATCCGCTGAAAGTAGCCTAGAAATCGGATAATTGGCAGAATTGAAATATCATTTAGAAATTAATATTCAATAGAAAAGTTCTCAATAAGATGATTCATTTCATTGAAAATTAATTATTAATTTAGGTCATAATAAAGAAAGACAAATTTAATAATGATCGTAAAAAAGCTTGCAAAGATTTATAAGAGTTTGCTAAAAAATTATGCCTACGATTTTAACTAACGTAAAACAACAAATATAAGTACGCCTCTTTCAACATCTTAACATTCTTCATCTGTTTCATCGTGCAAACTTACATTCTCAATTTCAGTTTTTGTCTATTTTACAGGAAATGTACAGTCTGAATCATCGCATTTTTATATTACGTGGATATTATTTTGTGGGGAATGAACGATGATTTTCCGGCGCGGCAGCCACAAATATATTTCTGAAGAATTTAATAAGTCGCCGGTTCACCAAAGAAATCACGTGTAAATTGGCATTCATATAAATTCTCTTGCACATTAAATGGAGCTTGGAATTTATATTAATGAAATATGTGCATTTTACTAGCATACAAAGCCTGTCAAGAAAAACGTTTTTAAAATGTTATATCAAACAAGGTAAAGAGATGGTAGCAATTGTTGAAGAATGCTTAATTATTGTAACTTCTATTAACAAAAGCATTTACTTCATTGTTCACCGGAACATTTTGTTGATAAGTCATACAAACAAATAACAAATTCCGTGTAATCTAAAATTATTCCTCATTTATATTCCTAGAACAGCTCAAAGAAATAAATTCACAATTTTCTTTCTTTTCGATAGGTACTTTTATCAATATTTATATTTTATCAGTATCAGTATTTGTCACAAAATTACCAATCACGAAGAATTACATAGTCTTAACGCTTCCTGTCAAACAATACAGGATTAAAGCAATATTCTATAACGGAGTTTGAAATAAATTTAATGAATAAATCTTTTCAGGTTGATAACTATGGTACATTTTCCGTTTATAGAAAAGAAGATATACGTATTTTTCTACATAAAAGATTAGTTTTAAAAGATTTTAAAAGGGAAGTTTTACCCCACAAGCAATGTTCAAATGATTTAAAGCAAAAATCATCACAAAAAAAATATAATACCATATAAAAAATGAACATGTTGCCGTGAATAGTCTATTGGTTATATTATTTATTAGGAGTACAAATATATTTCTGCTGTTTTGAGAGAGATGGCACGGCACGGATTCCATCTCCGGATTCCGATCGATTCCGATTCCAGAAGCAGTTTTACATTTATTTTTGAACTTTGTATTTTTTTTCTACTTCGGAAAATTTGTCACCCTGTATCTCGCAAATCAGATCGGTGATACAAATATCAGAGAGAAATTTAATTTTTCGAATATTCTTTCCTTTTTTCAATAAGAAAAATTAAAACTAACAAATATACCAAAATTTTGCTTCAGTTATGAAAGCAATTTTTTAATTGTAGGTAAATAAGAACTATTTCAAATCAATCGATAGGAAATAGCAAGCACCAAATTATGGTTTGGTAAAATTTTGTATGCGCCCACCAGGCTGCGAGATACTGCGGTTTTTGTGTTTCTGTAATTTTAAAATCGTTACTTATTTTAGTTAGTAACTTTTTTATTTTTTCTTTTTATTTTTTTTATTCTTTTAAATATATTTTATATTCCTATATATAATTTTTAATACATGTTAATTATTATTGTTAATTTATATATAAAAAAATATATACACATTCACTTATTTAAACATTTTAACCTTGAAATTATATTATCATGTCAAACTCTGTTATCGATGGTCAATCCAATTCCGAATTTTAATTCAGTTATGTTACGTTACGCCTTTCCGTAACGACTATAGGTTATTTTTTGAATTTAAATTGAAATTCAGTGATTTAAGGGCCTAAAGCTCTCGACCGGAACCGCTAGATTTTTAACCGCCTTTCGTGGTTTTTTTCCATCCTCTCCACTACACGCTTTTACAAGCGTCGTTTATTATTTAATCTATTACATATGGTAATAGATAAGATTTTAGTTATTTTTGCTTCTTCCCGGGGCAACATTGTCATCTATGACGTTATCACATCGCGGTAACCCGGAAGGGTTCAACGATTTTCGCGCCGTTGGCATTTCGCTTTCTGGCCGTTTAGACAAATTTGTAACAGCCTGCGGGCTAACGGTAGGCGCTGTAATGTTTCAGGGGGTTTTTAGTCCGTGCAAGTCGGACACACCCCGTGCGCTCGGACTGCCCATAAAAAAAACAGGCCGCCAGATAGCGGCACCCGTTACAGTACGGCCCGGAAACGATGTCAAAAAATAACAATGCTGTCTCGATGCACGGCTTCCAATTTATAACAGCTTTTCAGACCTGAGCCGTCTAAATTAGATTGGTCTAAAATCGACCCATCTAATCGGTTACTCTTTGTAGGACGAATGCGAAAATTACAGAAAATAGTACAACGATGCAACTGAATGCTGCATTAAACCTGCACACCATCGCACTACCACAGTATTGCCTTTAATCTATATAATTTATAGTACATCGCATTTGTGTTGGCATATCGGAAGTGAAACACTGCGCCTCTATAGACACATAGAGTTCAGAGGTATTATTTCGACGAGTTAAGTTGGCGCTCCTGCAAATAGTCAGCCGATCAGCAAACAACAAAAAACGGGCCATTAAGTGTTCCATTCGCGAGCGCCCGGTCTGTCATAGTTATGTATTTTGAAATGTCATGGATAAAAAAATCAGATTACGCATGAGTACTAATAGCAGGATTTGTATTACAAACATTTATATTCATACCTATCCCAGTCTTTTTTTTCTTATAACTACACATATCAAATGAATTTGAAAGAAAAAGAAGAAATAAAGTTACATTATTATTAGCATTATTACTATTATTACATAATTTTTTCCTTTTACTTTTTGCTTTGTGTTATATGTAGTATAACACAAAAAACAAAATAATTTATTCATATCGATTGGATTTGAGACTTTATAAATATTGTATTTTTACGACCTAATGGAAGTAAGATAACTAATCATAAGAAAAATTAAAGAAAGCATAATATACTACCAGTTGCTAAGCAACATTTGTTTGATTGAGTTGAAGATCAACAAATTAAAAGATGGAATTGGATAATGATACCCTTCAAATCGATGAAAACAAGGAGCGAGATGGCTCGGTTGACCAAGGTTGCCCCGACGTTGAGGAAGTTTCAGTCGGCGCTATTAGAGATTAAAATTGCCCTGAGGTTGTAGGAGAGGTTGAAACTGTTCAGGCTGAGTTTACTGGCGAGTCAGGTCAAGGTGGCTCTAGATATGAGGGGTCAGACAGAGTCAGTTATAGGTTAAGTAACAAGCGTTATAATCCCTGCTCTGAACCGAAGAGGTTGTAATGATGCTACAAAACCCACATTACCGACGGTGTGGCTGTGCTGTTGAAGACGCTCTTAGCCAAACGATGTTCATGATGAAGCCCCTGAACAAAATAGTCGTCATAATAAAAAGCAAAAAGGCAATTCTTACCTTCTAGTCATCATAGACCGTTTCATTAAGTTCATTAATATTACAGCTGAAAGCAATACCAAGTCAAAGAGCACAGTTACGATTTTCAAACAACACAAGCTATTTCATATTTTCAAAACATCTTATTACAGATAAAGTTCTGAATTTTACAAGTAAAATCTTTAAAAGATTCACAAAATTATATGACATCAAACACATAATTAATGCAGTTGCGACTCCTCATGTAAACGAGCAGTTCGTTCTACACAGTAGAACTATTTTAGGCCCACCCTCTTCCTGTCACGGAGATGACAAAGAAAACTGGGATGAGCACATTCAAGAAACACAGATCGGATTAAATATTGCCATAAGATTACATAGACAAGTCCATCGAAATTACTGTTCGGATTCGACTTACTAAATTGAGGAGAAAGTATTCTAAATCTTATCATAAATATAAGTACTAAATGTAGTAAAGATCTAGAAAAACTTGATGAAGCTCGTAGATCTATATTGAAATAACAATCAAAATACAAAGAGAGATTCGATAAAAAGCGAAAACCAATTATGTAATATAAAATAGGTGACTTACAAATACAAGTATATAATGTTGGAAAATCTAGAAAATCAGTTACTAAATATTGGAGCCTCTATTGCATAGTAGAACTTCTCTCTAAAAATAACCAAGTTACTGCTAATAAAATTCAGCCTTAGATAACTTTTAACAGGCAATTTGATACAAATTAAAAAAAAATTGTGGTAGTTGCGAAAATGAGGGCTAACTGAGAGATGAAGAATAACAACAAAATGAATTTGATGTATATATAAATGACAATAATAATGACATTAATACATTATTCTGCAATTTATAACAAGAGGCAAATTGTTGTTGTTAATAATATATTTTTCCAAACACCTTTAAATATTTACTTACTTATTAAATCATAATCTATACTTAATGATCGTATTTCTTTTGATTTTTTTAAGATCATCTTTTTTTACCTCTTTCTTTTTATAAGTTATAAAAAGAAAGAGGTAAATAAAACTGAGCAAGAGGATTCGCAAATCGAAGGATGGCCAAGCTGTTAGCGTCAACCCTCCATCAGTCGGGCATGTTCGGTCATCATCAGCTTTTGCCGTGATAGCTCACATGAATGAATGAAAAGGAGATCACATTCAGATACCTGCGACCGCATGGTGTAGATTTAATTTTGTATAGTGTAAGCATTTTTCAAAATAAATTCAGTATACGAGCGGTTTCATACATTTTTATTTAATTCAAACCCCATTGCTAACACAATGCTTATGAATTTCATTAATAAAAGGGATTTAAGAATCTGAATAATCAAATGTTTATTTAATACTAAATTTAGAATTATGTTTAAGGAATTTCAACTTTGTGCCAAGACATAGAATGTATTATAAATAACTTTACTGTACATTTTCGAAGCCTTTTTTAGAGAGATTTGCAAGTACTCTGTAACAGACAGAGGAATATTTAGGCAGTTTCAATGATAATATGGAACAGTTTGACTTTCTAATTTGATACAATACATTAAAATTTATCTGGTATTCATATGTGGCTGACTATCGGAGATGAACATAAATCACATATTCAAATAACTTTGCATATTATAATACTAAAACAAACATCTACAAAAAGCAATGATATCAGAATATTTAATACCTGCCAAAAAAACTAACAGTTAAATAGTCAGAAACAATAATAATAATAATGTATTTTGTCATATAATATGTATAGGAAAGATATAACACATCAAGGGACTACAGTAATATAAATACATTAGAAAATTATTAAGCTAAGTTATGTAAGAAAAGAACATTAGGCAAGCTTGTCTTATAAATAATTAATGAACTTGCATATGCATACAGACATGGGAAATGTTAGTTTACAACACCATTTTAAATATTGAACACTTCAACTAATTTAAATATGTTTTTATAGAAAATTTATATTCAGAAAAAATTGTTATATTTAGTCAAAATGAGGTTAAATCGAAACTATAAGCAAGTAGATAGATGTGGAAGTTCAGATAAAAAACGCAGTAATTCCATCTTTGATATTGTTAAATAAAAATGTGAATAAGAGTATGACATTTTTACATGTAATACATAATAAATATGAGAAACGTTTTCATACTTTTTCCAAGTGGTGAAAAAAAGATAGATGAATGTATATCATAATATGAAAACAGTAAATGTGTTTCAAGTTCGAGTGTTTGTCATGCAATAATATAAGAAGTTACAAAAACAAACATTTACCTGTGTTATCTTTTCAGTCTTATTTGTTTCTGTAACGAGGCTGATCAGCGATTCTATTTTTCCACACAATTTGCCACAATTATTTCTTTTATCAAAAGTTATTAACAGTAATGTGTATTTGAAGCGAGTTATCTGTGGAATTTTATTAGTGCCATTAACTTTATCTTTAAACTTCTTCATTAATGCCAAAAGCCCACTACATTTTAAATTTGTAGTCCATTTAAATATGATAAAGGGAAATACATAACATTCTATAATGCTGCAAGTTACGATGCCAATGTTTAATAACGTATAAAAATCATTAAACCAGAACACTGATATTGTTTTCATGAGTTGCATCATTAAGAAACATATAATAAGTGACCAGAATTAAAATGGTCCTTATTCTTTGTGTCTACAATGTTCTTTTAATTTATTAAATTTTAAAAATATATATTAGAAATCTTCGACAAGTTAGACTCTTTAGAATCTCAAAACCTAGATTTTATAAATCTCACAATCACAAGATTAAAGCTTCCGAGTTGGGAAATATTCCAACTTAGGTAATAGTATTATCTTCGAAACTGTTTACTATCGAACACGGTATTATTATCCAAGAAGCAACGAGGCTTCCTATTACAGTATTTACGATCGACTGACTGGAAATAGGTTAAGCTGTACTAACTTCACATGTCATATATGCACGTAGTTACCACTATATTGTACAAGAAATTATGCATGTTGTTAACTTACTGTTGACCCTTCCCCGGTTCTTCTTGATGTCATTTTGAATTTCCCAATACATGCTTAGGCACTTTTTATATAAATTTGTTTGCCAGTAGAAATTTAAAGGAAATGAGTTTGTGCACTTTTTCTTTCTATTATACACTAACTGGTTCACTTTAAGGATTAACAGTTTCTTTTGAGGATATAAAATTAAATAAAATAAGTGAATAATCAACATTTAATAGATATAAACTGTTTCTAGTACAAAATGAACAAAAAATATAATTTCTACTAACAGCTTACGTTTGTAAAGGATAGCGGAATTATTATAAGTGACAATTTAAAACTACAGACTATAATTCTGAAGTAAACAAGTTAATTTAGCCTTGGTGCAAGGCGCAGTAAATCCAATAAAAGTTAAACATCATCATAATTAAATATATTAGACGCTGTACATAAATATCGTTGTTTACAAAACAACATTACACAGAAGAATAATATAACTAAGAAATTAGTAATTAAAATTAATAAGAAATACGAATTAGCAGTAAATTTTAAATAATAAACGTCTAATAACTTACTTACCTTGTTGTTTTGAAACGACAGCGCGGAATTATTTAAATGTTTTTGATCCATTTTAGAACTCTTATTATTTTATTTTCTCACAATACATACATACCAGCCACATAAAGTTTTTACTCGATTGTTTTCGTTTCATAAAATGTCACTGTGACAGCTTCAGTTCAGAAATGTAAGGAAACGATTTTTTCTAAATTAAATAAGTAAATAAATTTTTAAGAGAGATGTATTATTCTGAGTTTTTCGTTTGAAGAAAATTACCACTCATACTTAAAGATAACAAATTCTATTATTTTTTTAATATGAGAAATGAAATTGTTATAACTTTAATTATTCCCATAAATTGTTACTGTGCTATCAACAATAGTTGTGTATCCACGCAGATGCACAATGGGGATACTCAACTGAAAAAATGTTTTATATTAAATTTCTGGGTATTATGATCATTTTATACAAAACTGAATCCTATTCTCTAAGTAATAATCTATAATAAAAATCCATGGTTTCTTCTTAGTTACGGCAAAAATTTACAATGAATTGCAACAAGATGGTTTTACCGTATAGTGCTCACATATGTTTTGGCAAAAGGAACCGCGAGTGTTTTATATATACATATATTAAAATATCTAGAATTATTTTTAACATAGTACAGTGAATGCTTTTATATTGTTTCTCTGAAAGAAATAATACTAAATATATATTAGGCTAAATTCAAATTTGTTTGGAGAAGGTTTCCTGGTATCTTAATTGGATTAGGACAATTTATATCTCAAAACTGACTGTGATCCTACTAATATTGTAAATGAGGAAGTTTGTGTGTTTGTTACACAATCACTTTTCCCCTTAACGGTCAAAGTCACTCACCCGTCAACGGTCAAAGTCCTGCTCCAGGACTTTGACTGCCGAACAATGGCTTCATTGTGTTTCTTTTTTAAATTGTCTTTGGTAGCTTTGGTAGGTTTAATGCTCAGAATGGTTACTTTAGGAATGAAGTTACAATTTTACACTGTAGTTGAAGAGCTGTGGCATTATTGACCTGTGTATTTTTCATTCGCTCGTTTTAATACTGCTCTGGCTGCATTTGATAAGAGGAATACTGAACTTTTTATGGGATTTTTCAATTTCGATTTTTTTTTATGTATAATGTTGATTGTTGATAGCAACATACATAAATATTCATTCTATTCCTTGACAGTATAACATATGACGCAAAAAGGAAAACAAAAACAATCAACTTTCAGTAATCAAATTTTTTAATATTTGTCTAGAAATAATCAATAATTATATTACTATTAGGTATTGGTTAATTTTTTAAAAAAATATCACTTACACTTATAAAGTTGTTACCCAAACGAGAAGCGCATGTGCAACGAGCGAGCAGTGCCGTCCCGTTCATAACGACATACGTTAGAACTAATGATCTATGGATCGGGGAATGAGAGAACTAGTTCGAGTAGTTCACCTGTGGGAGCGCTCTTCGACCTAGTTCGTTTGCGAACTGCACAAGACTAGTGGTTTTGTATGGGGATAAAACGTAAAGTGTAGTTTATTAATAAAACCCTTTTCAAGCATAATATAGTTGAAAGAAGTATTTAACATGAACACTTAAATATATGTTTTTGTTCGTTATGAACATTTTTAGTTAATTCGAGTTTTTTCAGGTAAAATTTCAATGGACAAGCTAAGCTCGCAAAACCGTCACTATTTCGGTTTTATTGTGAAAATGATGTGAAACTTTATAAACGTTGATTTTATGTTAGTGTTTGATTAATTTGAGATATATAAAAGTATTTCAACATTGAATATTCGTGTATCCTTGTCACAGAGCATACCCATACTATTCTCGTTACGAATTTCGGTAATTTTATGGTTTTTCAAAGAACTGTAATGAAAAATTTTTCTACGTAAAGTTTATTGTTTTCAAAGTATTTTTGTAGAATAGTTATTCTATTTTTTATGTAATGCCTTAAATTTGCCCATGTATCAATACGTTTCATTGTATAAATTTAATTTTAAGACCTCCATTTTTCGACTATTCTCAGTTTTAAATTTTTATGCACAAAATAAAGAACAAAAATATATAATTCTTTATATTTTTTATAGTCTATTAAAGTATCCAAAGGTGAAAGCAATAAATTACTCTATTTCAAACAAACTCGTGATAAAAATGGATTTAAAAAAAACACTACATGAGCGCGGTCGTCAGACGCCTCCCAATGTAATGTCTCTCTTAAAAAAAAGCGAATGGCATGTTGATTTTTTGTTAAATATTATTGCAAAATAGCTATTAAGAAATAAAAAAAAGTGTGTGTGTATTAGTGTGTACACGTAAATTAATTCTATATGACATCATTTTGGAAAAATGATTTTATTTAACTTCACAGAAATTGGTTGAATAAATCTAAATTAGATAAAGTTTATGCAAAAGGCTTTTATTATCATAGACATGGATACAAAAAATAAATACAATTATTTCACCTTTCTGCTACTAAGATTATAGCATTTCATTAATTATAATAGAATTATTATTATTGTATTTATCGTTATTATATATTTTGTAATTAATGGCTTAACTCACTGATATTTTACAATCAAAACTAAGGTTAACCTAAATAACCTTAAAATTTTTGACGTGACAACGTCTTATAAATTGGTTTGCCGGGTGACACTTCAAGAAACTGCGTTACCTCCGCTCACGTTATGCGCTCACAATGAGGAGCGAGAGTGGGAACACGCGTCCCTTCCACTCGAGCACAGTTAGCCCGCCTAAGGCGAGAAGAAGGAAACGAGAGAGAGAGTGAGAGATAGGCATACACCGGTTCATGTCTTGCACTTCATTTCGCTTAGGCGCCTACCATACAAAGTTTACATGTTGCCAGTTAATTGAAAAGGTTGTGTAGTGATGATGTGAAGAGTGTTATATTTGTATATAAATACGTATGTATGTGTAAAGGTAAAAATAAAATTTTGTTAATATGAAATTCAGTGAGATTCTTTGTATAAATTAATGTTTTAAATATAATTCTTTGTATAAATAATGTTTTAAATTGTTACTATTATTTCATCCTTCCCTACTATACGAATGAATATTCACATTAAAATGATTTTACCACTCAAAGTCGTTGTCGTAAAACTTTCGCCCGTATACCGACTTTACAGGCAACCAATTTTTTCGTTAATCACTTAATTGAAATATTATTTTTCACGTCACTACTGAGTTTCAGAAATAGAAATATTCAGAGTTTCATGTAGGAGACTTGGTAATGGTATATGTACCTAGAAGGGTGATAGGTAAAACTTTTCAATTAATGCGATGTTATAAAGGGCCATATTGAATTGTAGGAAAATTATCGAACGCTACATATAAAATTGAGTCACTCAATGAAAGAATGTGAGATATAGTTCATGTATGTCGGTTGAAAAGGTTTCAACTTAGATAATAGGAAAATGTAATATATACAAACTGTAAATAAATCTAGGGTGTTGACAGAAAGTATATGTGACAGGTGGCCTTAGTAACAATTATGTTTATGCCACGATGACATTAATAACAATGAATAAATATGGCGTGTAACGGAAAAATGTTACCCAGAAATAAAGATGGCGCGTAACAGAAAAACGTTACATTGCTATAAAATTTCTCCCATACGCCGATAAAGAAGTTTCACTTCAAAAAATACAAATAAGCACAAAAATGTGGTTTTATTTCTTTGTATTTGAGCAAAGTCTTCGAAGGTACAGCTCTCTAAGTTTAACATTTCATTTTTTATTACTGGATACCTTTTTACAATTACTTTTAATCTCTTAAAGTTAGCAAATTTTATCTACATTCTTAAAATGTATAACAACTATAGAGTACTAGTTCAGACTATGCGCAAAATGAAATCGTTTGCGTCCCTTATCTTTGTTAGGGATATTAATGAGATAGTACTGTTTGCAGCTAATACCTTTTTATTATTCAAAGTTAAAAGACATCCACTCAACTATTACGATGTGAACATTGCTATTTCCAAAATTGAAAATAGTTTATTCTAAAAAATTTACTTCTTAATAGGAAGAAAATAAAATGAGTGAAATTTTTATTTCCGAATGTGCAAAATAGATCTGGTTCTATTTTAATAAGAAACGAGGAATTAGAGCTTGTTGACACTACTGTAGGTCTTACTTCTAGGTCTTACTCTAGATAATAAACTTCAACGGGGTCCTTAAATTGGTGAGTTGACGAAAAGGCTTAGCTCTGCTGCATTTGCAATTAAAAAAATAAGAAATTTGTCCGATATCAAAACCGCTAGATTGGTTTATTTTGGCTGTTTTCATAGCTTGATGTCACATGGCATTCTCCTTTGGGGACATTCTACGGATGTTAACAGAATTTTCCTTTTGCAAAAGCGGGCCATTCGGGCAATTCTCGGGTTGGGACCTCATGTTTCTCTTAGAAGTAAGTTTAAAGCAATTGGAATTTTGGCTGTGGCATCACAGTTTCTTTACCAAAATTTGATACACATTAAAAAAAATTAGAATATTTTAATAAAAATAGTGATAGACATAATTTCAATAATAGTAATAAAAAAATTGTTATTACATGTTAGTCGACTGCATACGGTTACAAATTCCTTTAGGAGGCTCTATGAGCGCATGTTCAATAAGATTCCTGTGGATGTACAAAATTTACCCTTATACAAATTAAAAGCATTTAATAAGCAAACACTGTTCAAAAGGGTATTATACATTCTCTAAATATTTATGGACATAATGAGCTTGACTTCCTATAGGTTTTTACCTGCAATAGTTTTTTATAAGATTGTATTTTTATATAATTGGTATAAAAAGAGCTACAGTCAAGTTACTTGTTCGTTCTTCGTGAGGGATAACTGCCATACGAACGAGGGGTAATTAAAAAAAAGCAGTAATATTAAAAAATTGTAAATTATTTAAATGTTAAGACGTATGTCAAATGTAATATTTTTGGAGTATTTCAATGTTATGTTGTACTTTACAAAATTAAGATATTTTAAACTTGATTTAGATTTTTTTAATGAACTCATGTGGGACCCGAGTATAGAATTCTTTTTGTATATCCAGCGTTTGAAAAATGGGTCAAAACAGTTTTGTGGTCAATCCCCAGCTCTTTAGGTGTGTCGTAACAACTAACATACCGATGTTAATCTTTTTTTTCCAAAATGGCGTCGGCTTTATTTGTAACAGGTCGACAGAGCGAGGTTCATTTTTGACATCAAAATCGATGTACTGAAAAAGCTTGAAACAGTTTTGTGCCACTCCTACCGATTCTGTATTAGGTCCATAAACATCACAAATTTTTTTCGCGGCTTGTGTTGTATTTTTTCTTTTATTTTGTAATAAAAGTTCAAAATATATTTAATTTCTACGTTGGATTCACTCACTTTTGGTGAACAGAAAAACAATAGAAAAATGGCAGGATATTGTTTCTACTTTTTAATTTTTTAATGTAATCTATTTAATGGTATCAAAACTAGCCAGATACAAACAGCACAACGAAAGAGATTTTACTGCAACTTTATACTTATAAAATACGAAAAAACCTTTTACTCCGATCAATATGTCTGTTGACCGGGTACACAGGAGTGACGTCGGGTACGCTGTGAGCACCTTGAATACTCCAGTATAATATGGGACAGGTTATAGTCACCGACTATACAGAAGTGGGTCACGTCTGTAGTTAAGATATTGTCTATTAAGAAGTTAAGATGTATGCCGTAGGTGTTAGCGCTTTTACTCGATGGTACAGAAGCCGCACTAATAACCCAATCGTTTCTGCTGCCCAGCGGGATCTGTATCAACACGTGGTTAACACATTCGGGATGTGACTCAGGCGAGACTCGAACGACGCATGGAGTTCTCCGAGTATTGCAATTACCACTCCACCTCCGTCCTTCTTGTTACAGACCTGGTGGTCGTTGTTACAATGAAACACTGAACAACGTTACAATGAAACACTGAATAACGTGAGTCAATGAATTCGTTATTAGATATTGCGGGAGTGAACCACGTTTCGGTTAGTACGAGGACATGGCAGTTGTGATATAAAATATTCATACATAAGGTATGCAGTTTCGTTTGTGATCCGCCGCAATTTCGTATAAAGAGAGTGTTTTAGCCATTTATGAGTAGTCTAATATTAATTGAATGACGTAGAAACTTTATATATAAAAAAGTAATTGTATTAGTAATATACATAGAACAATGAATTAATGTATACTTTGCCACTTTTAAGTTGAGGCGAGTTACTAGCAACAATAAGTATTGGAGACGCAATAAAATATAAAATTAAATAAGTATTAATTTATATATGTACAGTTAACGTAATGTAACGTTGGTCGCAATAGAGCGCAGAAAATCTATTGAAGTTTTATGTCTGCAAACGTTTACTATATCAAACAGCATTAACATGTGACCACGGATGCGATATAAATAGAAAATGTTATAGTGTAAATTCAAATTCAAGGGACGGCAATCATACTCAACAGATGAAAAATTCGAAAGAATTATTATATGTACGTTAGTATTTATATTGATCACAAGTAGAGAGTTGTATCGAGAGTAATCCTTTGTATAGCTTATAAATTTCATATCAATATGTGAGTTATCTTTTTCGTGGGCGTATACAGCCATTAAACCCAAAAAAAAAACATATCTCCATGTCGAATAAAAGAAAACAATGGATGTGCAGCATGTACGGCTTTCCACATACACAGAGCACACTGAAAGTTCTGCACTCCTGGTCGTTCATAAATGTTTGAATTTCGAATGTTATACTTTTTAAAATATAATAAATTAATTAACTGATTGAAATATTTTTTGGCGGAAAGTCCCGTGTCCATTGTTTTTAACACAAGTTTGAAGTTCGTCGTCCGTAGCAAAAATGGAATTAACGCGAAAAGATTTTAGGGCGATGATTATTTATAATTTTAAAAGTTCACTGTCTCCACGAGACTGAACTGCTCGTCTTCAAAATGTTTTTGGGAGGGAAGCACCTCATTTGTGCATTGTAAGATGATGAATAAAATAAAATAATGAAGTAAAATACGCGCTCTTCATTTCATGCCAAGAGAACGACATCTTAATGTACAATACAACACTTGAAACTCTACCGCTGTGAAATTAGTCACGAAAGTGTCCCAATAGCGTAAAATTGACATTCGAGGGAGAAGAAGGAAGGGTCGGAGAATGTTTAACCTGCGTATTACATCATTTGCAGGCACTTCAGACAGGTACAGTTTCGATCGTTGGACTGTAGATAGCATAAAGATGGTAATATTGATTCAAAGCACTCAGTTCGGCTCAAGAAGCCGATATGTTCGTATCTGTGTCTCTCATTCTGATGCTTATCATTCCTAGAATTTGACTGAAAAAAATATAAAGGAAATATTTTCACCAACCAAAAATAGCGCTCCGCAGTATCTGTAAATGGCATTTATCGACTTTTTAAATAGTATTATTAAATTTAGTCTTCGCAACACAGTGAGTGGGTCGTAGACGCCTTATTTATCGTACGAAAATAAAATAAAATATTTATTCAAAATTTGCAATTTTCAGTATTTTTTTTGTAATTGTAAGGAAAATTAATTCTTAAGACAAATTACGATCTTTTATTCATTACTATTACATATAAAAACCAGCCAAGAGCATGTCGGACCATGCTCACTGTAGGGTTCCGAAGCCGTTACTACAAAGATATGGCATATCATATGAAAAAACTACGTTGTTATACTTTTTTCCATGTTTTTAGCAAATAATAGGTATAAACACTTTAGTCGCCTATAAATAGAGAAATAAGTAGATATGTGTAAATAACTATTACTCTTAAATTAGTATAAATTAAGGTGTAACAGCAAAAGAGAGTATGTTCATAGCACTTACGTTCTTTTGTTGAAAAGCGCAGTTTTTCGGCAATAACTCAAAAACTATATATCGTGTTCAAAATAATTTTCTTTGAAAGTATTTATTAAGCGTTATCGTTGTATTTTTTTCATATTGTTTGGACATGGGTTTTAAAAAATAGGACGACACGACTTCTAATATTTTCGGATCGATTATTTTCGAAATTATTCCATTAGTCAAAAATTGTTAAGGAAACTTAGTGTTTTTAAAAGAACTGTCGAAATATCTACCACACGTTGATGTTTGCGGAAAAAACTTTTTTTTAGCTTCTGTTACATGTATCATTTTTGTTATTTAATTACGAGTCTGAGTTGCGGCTTCTCGGAGGAAATAGAACTTGAAAGGGCATAAGCTATTTCACCATAATATAGCTTTGGACCAGAAACAGTGGGAGACGAGGTAAACATGTTCAATGCACGAACGCAACGATTATTATAAACACCATCCAATAAATGTTTTCATTTTAAGTACTCAACGGGAACACAACGAAAGGGGAGTAGCGACAGGTTGGCGCGTGCGACGTAACTAACTGTACTTATAGATATATGGTATTTAGAGATTAACTAAGACTATCGATAAGAAATATATATAACAACTATATACAAAAAACTAACAATCTTAAATAGATAACATATTGTTTATTTATGGTTATTAAAATAGCTTGTGTATTGCCAAATTCAATACTGTTATTGATAATAAGTATGAAACCACATTCTACCTAGAAAGTGCTTGTTTTTATTGACACCCTTAGTGACAGGTTGCCACCATATACATACCCTAAATAACATCATATAACCTCGATGAATGGATCAATTGAGAAAGATACTGCTAGGTCGGGATAAGGAATAGGAATTCATTAAAATGAATCGCGTTTCTTAATTTCGCAATCTTTATTGATGGCGATTGTAAAAATAAAGAAATAATCAAGTAACTATAAAAAATCTGACTGCGTAAAAAAAAGATGATATGAAACAAATTGAGTAAATCAGCTACAGTCTTAAAAAGATGCTTAACTTCACTTTTTTATTTTTAAAAGCAATTTATTGTTCTTTAGCTTGAATCTGCTTTTTATATATTTATTTGACACACTTTTATGGGTCGCTTTCCTTTCTTAGAAGTGAAATTCTTGTGTCGATGTACATTTTCATTACACTTTTTGTTAATTCGATGATATGATTTATTGTGTTATCGTGTTACATATGAATATTAGTATCTTCAAATAAGTTAACACCAACAAATGTCTTAGTGATAATATGTTTAGTAGTACATTGTGGTTTTAAATCACGACCGTCTAGATTTCTAAGCAATTCAATTTCACTTTGGCGACAAATATGTATTACGTTTTGTAAAGAATATATGAGGCGACCTTTGTTTTTATGAAAAAGTAATGTTGTTTTTATCGATTTCACCCAATAAAGTATCATATTGCCCACAAGTATCATATTTTATTTTCTTAATTAGTGAATTGACCCCGAATCCAGAAATATGTCCAGATGTAATTCATCTTCAAGTGCATTTAATAATTCAATATCATCAGAGTCTATTTTTTCATCTTTATCATAGCGTTTTACTCGCGATGACGTTACATTAATTTTATCTATTGAAGACGAACAATTAAGAATTGAAATTTTCTCTAAAGAGAAACAATTACCTTTCCCAAAGTCTATTAAGTTTGTATGTACTACATTTTTTTATAAATGGCTTCAAATTGCCTAGCTGTGGGGTTTTTATTTGAATCGCCGTGGTTTCGTACATTAAAAGAAAATTTGCACGTGGTCCTGACTAATTTTATGCATCACTAAATATAAAAGGAATCAAAATTAAATTTCGATAAAGCGTCTTCGTATTTTCTATACAGACGCAAAAACCTAAAAATTCTGTAAAACGAGGTGATTTCAATAAATTTACTTATTTTGTTTTTTATTTAGGCACTTAAATTCATTAAAGCATTTTTTGCTTGATAGAGCCTTGCTATAATTACGTCATAATTTTCAGTATTTAATGCCCTTATAAAGTTATATTTCAGAATTTGAGAATTGAGAATGTCGAACAGGTCATTGATGAGTTTTAAAAAATCTACTGTTGCGGCCGCGTCTTTAAACAGTTCGATTTCTAAATTATCTTTACAAAACAGGATGACATCGCCTAAACTATGGCTAAAAAGTTGAGCGGCGTGCCGAACATTCATAATTTTTGATTTAAAGTATAAATGGTTAGCTCGAAATTTATTTGCTAAAAAAACAATTCTTCGTCTTATAATTTATGTAAATTTTGTACGTGTTTTTAACTTATGAGTTCACCGTTCGGAAGAATGAATTTTTCGTAGGCTTCCAACGCATTTCGTACTAATTTAAGCATATGACACGGATCTAGGAAGAATCTAATTTCTTGTCCCATAGTAGGATCCATAAAGGAAGTTTACAAATTATTTTCGTCGAGACAACAACAATCAAAACAAATAATCAACGAAATTAGTATAATATTATTTAATTACAGCACATTAGCCAAACGATATGGCATTTTTATTCACGATTACAAATTGAAAAAGGAAAGAAATATATTTTATTTATTATTTATGAATTCATAAAATTAGGTGATGTCCGCTCTGCCCGTCAAGGACAGCTGGCGGCGCTCGAATGTCATTGGCTTAAACATCGCGTCCGTAACTCTTCCTGTTTTCCTTTCTGGTTTCGAAAACGAAAATTCCCATTTACAATATTTTTCTCAAGTATTATGTCATCTCAAGAACAAAATTGTAAACTGTGATCATTTAGTATTTGGTCACCTCGACCCGTTGGCATTGTGAAAAGACGTAGCATCTTCGCGCATGCTCTTTCTGCAAGTATGAATTATTCAACCTCATTCCTGCTGTTGAATTCCGTTATAGTTCCGCTCTTCAAAAATATCGTATCGCCATCTTGATGCCTTGACTGGAAGAATGTCATAAAAAGCCAACTCCCTGACACTCGTAGTGGGATATTTGTTATGATGAAAACCTCTCAAACTGAAATAATATCTTGTGAGGGATCACACCGATAATCCATCTAATTTATTATTCTACCAGAATTTACTGTGTTTGTTTGCAGTTAGTGAAAAAATATAACTTTATGAATCGTAAAGAAGGATTATTCCTAGAAAAAGCAGACTGATTGCTTGCAATATCATCTCGTATCCCTAAGCTGCGTATAGAAACTTGAAAGCATAAAAATTCCATTTATGACACGAACATCTTTATTTTATATTCGTTTCTTTCATAAAAATATTCACACACATCCTTTGACCTTAATATTGGCGACGTCTGCGAGCTTTTGTAGCGTTATTAGATCAGTAGGTAGGTACTTTAAGATATGCAAGGTCGTGTATAAAAATTTCAATAGGTTTTGTAAAACAATTTTAGACCGAGAGCTTATTTTTTAAAATTTGTCACGAAAATGTATAATATTTAATTATTTATATATGCTATTTTCTTTCATTCTTACGCCATTCGTTGATCAACAACATCTACTTTTCGATAAACACTTATCCCGTTTATTTCCGTTGTTAGCACTAAACCTACAATAAAGAAAGCGCGTTGTGGGGTGTGATTTCTTTTTCGTTCCCAAACAACAAAGTTATACGACCATGGGTACCATTAATTAACCTAAAAATGTGGCTCGTAAAACACTCTGGTAGTGTAATAAAATACGTAAAAGATGAATCGGCCGACCTCGCGCGGTCAGTTCAATTTGTTTTTTAGTTCTTGTTTGTTACGATCCCGAACATAAATCAACCACACCACCTCCGCGGTTGTGTCGGTAAGTAGGTACTAGTTATTCGTTTCAATAATCATGTGGTTGAGGTCTGAAAATTTTATAATATTTTGGAAATGATTAGGAAGACAGTTATTTAACTAAATAATTTTCATTGTTTCCTTAATTAATGTCAACTACCATTACGTTTATATCTCTGGATTGTGACGAAAATTTAGTCGTTTAAAGCTAGATATAAACATTTTTTTTCGGATTCATAATTTTGTTCATTAAATTTAGCTTCGTCCATGGTCTTGCCAAAGTGGACGTAAAATACTATTGTATTTCATGTTTTCATTAAAACAAATGCATATGTTTGTAGCTCCCTAAGGTCTATGATCGTAGGAAAAAACCAAAAAACACAATGGTAATAAAATAACATTATAGTCATAATGTCAAAATAAAATAATGCATATGATATACAAGAGCATGAACTTTTACCACACGAAATTCTGTCATGATCCATCTACCTACTCGTGGGTTTTGGTCTTGTGAAGGGATTTAGTATCTAAACGAACGGCATACCCATAGGAAGACGGATCTGACATTAGCCATCACCGAATGTCGAGTATACATGAGATCCGATCGTACAAAAAAAATCATAATTCATCTGGTCCTTTTTACGTGATGCACGAACACATTAAAACTTACAAGAAATACGGTTTCTTTTTCTTTTGTTAATTAATTTCTTTATTCTGTAAAATAATTCACAGAGTTAAATTATTGCTTTCGGTTAACCCTTCTTTTGTATGATGTATCACTATAAAAGATCACTAATTCATGACTTCAACTCTAAACAATCTAAAAGAGAAAATCCATTTAGTCTCGTTCAGGTAAACTTACATTATTTATTAACTTCCATTCTCGACAAACAATTTTGGACAAATAAATAGACAGACCCTTTTTCGAAATCACGTGAAGCCTATTATTTGCGCAATGACATGTTTTTGATGCATACGAATTTTTATCATAATCAGTCAAACCGTTCATTAGTTATGAAAAGTCATACAGACAGACAGAAAACAGACATTTTAAAAAAAGTAGAATCGCGGTCAGAGACTCATAAAATGAATATTTATTACAAAGTTTAACAAAAAAATGTATGTGCAGACAGACAATAAATACTTATATAGTAATACATGGAGATGCAGAATCTAAAATATTTCAGACATTCTTCTTTAGTTCGCTTGTTTAGTACAAGTGGTGTTAGCGCGGTACTAGTGCCGTACATTTAGATATTGTATAAGTCGTACGAATGAATACTTAGATATTGATAGAATTAATATCCTTAAGTAAATACCTATTGAGTTCAGAATGCTTAACATGTTCATTTTTTAAATAAAGAATTACCGAGTGATTATTAAAAAAAACTAATGAATTTTTAGCAAATTAAATATCTCACAGCTTAGCTCTTAGAAGATAGCAACCCCGTTAACCTAGAAATAGAGAATTGCATGTTTGCTATTTTTTTAAAAATGGCGGTTAAGCCCTACATTTGGAGGTTGTAATTAATGAAATTCTTATGATAAAAGCAAAGAGAATTCTACAATTACTTTTAATATTTACATGTATAACATGTACGTAATCTTATCTCTCTATCTTAATTCCAATCTTAACTCTATTTACTTATTAGTATAATTTCAATTATATTAACAAGTAACGAATTTTGTACTTCAATTTTGCTTTCTCTTTTTTATAATTCAAAAAGTCTTCTAATAAACAGCACCTGTTATGAAAAAGCGAAAACATAAAGCGACATACTATGACAAACAAAGATCAAATTGTCTTAATTATTTATATGAAAGGCAAATTACGTAGAAATATCTTATTGCAGTTGTATAGTTCTTGAATGTAAAGCTTTAAAATTAATTTACAGATAGACAGAAATTCTAAAAATCATAATCAAAGTACATGCTACTATTTTTTGAAGTTATATTACTTTTGGGGCGTTATGAAAAAATGATGAGAGTGAATTTTTATCGGGGTGACATGAAAACTACAGTATGAATTCCCGCAAGCGGTTTATCTAGCAACTTCACGCCGTTAATAACTTATGTGCCACTAAGGTTTTCCGCTACTTGGCGCTCTTAATTGTAAGGAATTAATATTAATTTGTAAGTGCTTTGTTGTCTATCGATAGGTATTATTTCCCATTCTTTTTAAAAATTTGAATTCAAGTCACCATTTAGGTGCCTTCGTAATACTAGCCCCTCTCTACCTCATCTCTTTATAATTATTAGTGTAGTTCCTTCAGTACTATATCCCTATATATGTATTGCAGAGCTTAACTCTATCTTTCGGGATGATGTCCAGGAGTTCAATCCTTTAATAAAAGATAAGGCGAACCCAAATCGGTTTATTTGATCGGTTCTTCAATATCTCTCTTTACGTATTTCGGTACTATCTTTATCACATTACTTATAACAATACACTTTCTATCACTATCTAGACTTTCACACTAGGGCGTAAGCCCTCGTCTACTTTTTCCTTTCTCTGTATGTCCTATTCTCATTGACTCTCTAATATTTTGCCATCGGCTTTCAATATTCGATAATCTAATTTGAACTACATCGCGAACCCACATTCGCGAGACTGAACATGGAGGCCGGATACCTAACCTGCGTCTAGCTCATCTATTACAATATATAAACAATCTAGGTTACCAATTAGGAGACATACCCTTCGAGAGGTAGGTTTTTACTTTATTCTCTGTTTATTTTTTGCTGTACCCGGTTTTAATCGCCCGACCGCCGACGCACACCCTCCCACAATTTTTTACTCCGGTCCTGCGCGGACTGGCAGCCGCTAACTGCCGTTGTTGTCAATGCGGCGATACGTCCGGGACCGACGGTGGCTAAAAGTGCTCTCGGATAGTACGGAGTGTGTGGAATAAAAATCGAGTTAAGTTAAAAACTCGTCGGTCGAATCGCCCGTGCTCAGGATTGAACCCGGGACCTCTCGTACCTAGGACCTCCGATCTCGAAAGCTACGCATTTAACCAACGAGTACTGCCGCTGCTCTCATTATCGTTTTTTTTTTCAAGTTACTAATATTTAGACGTATTTTCATGTTATGTACATCCGTGTACAGCACAGATAATTCACAAGTTATAACAGTAAAATAAACCGCCATAAAATATTCTACGAGTGTAGTAGAGTGTAGTAACCATTTGAACTATAACTATGTGAAACGTAAAAGGCTAAGTCTTTTTACTTTATAATAATCTGTGGCATTTTTTATTAAACATGATTATAGGTACAAAGCTCAATGAATTCTATGGCTAGTTGAAAAACTTCAATTTAGTACAATAATATTGCGTCTCGTCTGCTTCAATTTCGTACAAGGAGATCTAAGTATGAGGACTAGACTAAAGTCTTATCACGTATGGCATTTTATTTTATTTTGCTCTCGAGTTTAATGTTTGAGAGAATAATATTAGAAAAGTTTGCTGGTTTTTCGAGTAAACGAAGTAACAAAAAAAGAAATAACAAGCTCGGGGATAATTGGTATATAAACGGGATGACATTAATTCAAATTCGTGATGTCTACTGTTTTTGGATGCGTAATGAATTCTTAAATTTTGATCTTTGTTCTGTGATGAAGCTCTTAAAAAGAATCTGATTTTTTTCGTCTTACACATTTACAGATGGAAAATTCACGACCTTAAATTGACGAATTGTAGTGTTTATTTTTTCATTATGAAAGCAATTTAAAAATAAAATTAAATTCCTTGATCTTTTGTAATAAATACCTAATCTTTCTTAAGTTGCAAATTTGTAAATATGAACGCTAGCTTCGACGTCTGTCTATCTATCATTGTTTTATCGCAGAAAGCTCAATGCAATAAACCGTGCAGCCTTTGGCTATTTCATTTTGCCGCAAAATGTTAGTGTTTTCATTCGAAGTGATGCACGAACACATCATACTCGCGTCCTGGGGTTCTTTGGTAAAGTCAAAATGCGTAGCGCGTGCGTCCATAGTATATTTTCCATTGGACGTATCATGACCGCGGACGTGATTGGACGTAAATATAGTCTACGATAACTCAAAAAATGTAAACTTCTTTAATATATAAATTCTAATTCCAAGATAACAAAATCCAGTTAAGCGTAAGAAAATGGCCAATAATGCCGTCGAATATCTACCGAATGAAATCCAAAGAGGGAATGTATGTGATGAAGGGGTCGTGTATGTCGAAAAGGCAAAGGTTGTGTTAGAAAATGTTATGGAAAGCAAATACTTGGCATATTAAGGAAGAGCCAAATTCTAAGCAACTAAAACCCATGAGATTGAATGAAAAGCTTGAAAGATGTCAGTGAAATAAAAGAAATGCGATGAGCGTTTTATGTGAAAGTCGGAATTCTCTGATTTACTCTTTTGAGAAATAAACGTGGATTTGTAATTAATGTGTTTACATTAATAACAATATTAATATAACTCACGCTTATTAAAATCTGATTAACCATTTTCCAAAAAAGTTTCAATTAGCTTAACGTGGCAGTTACGTGTTATACCAGATCAGCGTATCCTCAGGAAATTTCAGACAGTTACATCTACCAGTGTATTAGAATTGTTAAAATTGACAATTAATGCGTTCTCAACCACGTCACACGACGTGCTATCGTGCAATAAGTAGTATATCAATGGATGACAGAAGCTTCTCCATCAGCAGCCATAAAACATTACCAATAGACAATAGCTTGTCAGTTGTCATAGATTACCATTACCAAACCATTCCCTAAATTATTACAAATGGGCGTTGTTGTTGCCTGTAAAATCCAAAAAAGGAAAATATGTCATACTTTAGTACGCTAAACTGACGTCAAATTGGACAACACAACCTAAATACAAGTGAAAGATGACAGACAGACAGAATATATATGATTACACGAGGAGCACCATTTCAGTTTTCGTTTACTGAGTAGTTGGCGTTATATAGAGCAGATGTTGCACTCTATAGATTACGCGATACTTAATTTGTCGAGTAATGGTTCTTGTAGATCGTGGAATGCAATTTGTTAAGTAAAGTAACCTGTAACTGAACAGTAGCTTACGCAAACGATTGCTTGACAATGGTGGAACAGGCCAACAAATTAATAAGAGTCATAATAGTATAATATTAATAAAATAACAATATTTCAATATTTTCACGCAGAGCGGGAATGAATGGATGATTAATGGGTAATTACCAATTTCGAAAATACCGGATATAAATTGCTGACTACAAAGAAAGTGACCAATAATTATTTTAATTTAAATCAAATTAAACCACTTACTCCATTAAACAGTTTGCTTTTACTCTTTAAAAAAAATCGTTTGTTTTTAATTATATGAATTTTTTGAAATTTCAAATTCTAATGGCGAGTAGTAAAAATATGTTTTCCATGTGTGAATCTATTAGTCTACATCACGGTTCGTACTACAATTGCAAGTTTGTGTTCGTAATTATAAAAAAAAAGATTTTTCTAAACGATATAAATCCATTATCGATTTTCAGATTTTTCCTTAATTCCGTGAGATACTTCTTCTCACCAAATTATATGATTCTATATCAATGGGTAGTACTCCATCGGTTTTTATTTACCTGAGAAGTGTTAAAACGGAAGACTTAAATGACTGTATGTTTTGATTGGGTTTATTTAGATATGCTATATACATAATATTTATAATATGTGCATACATAATAGTTTCAGGTTTAGTGTAGTGAATTTTCAAATAACAGACAAATTTTAATTATCAATTATCAATTAAAAATTTGTTAAACATAAAACGAACGAATATCGCGTTGTATCAAAATTATCTTTTACATACTTTTACATCTATACTATACGCTCTGTGCGAAGTCATTGGCGGGGAGAACCAAATCGACGCCAGCATTCGCAACGGATAATTTAGGCGTTTTAGGAGGCCGTTTTAAATATTCGATGTATTAAATACGAATATATTTTTTTAATTACTAACCTAAAATAAAATTAACCACCACAGTCACTGTGTTGTGAATTGAAAAATATATTAACACTAAAAGATAAATACAAATTTTAAACATTTTCGGTTGCCAAATGAAAAATAAACCGAGGAAATGAGTGGGTAACAATAAATGTACATTAAAAATGACATTGAAAATTGTGAAAATTCGTAAGTTTTTTATAAAAAATTATATTTATTTTTTTCCATTGCTTCAGTAGGGGGCCCATTTTCAGTGAACATTTGAATCCGTTCTCGTGTTGTACGCTCTAGGTTCAGATGAATTATTGAGATGTCAAAAGATACATATAGACAAGAATAATATGAAGGGTTAAAATATTTTGAAAAAGCTTAAGAATTTTGTGAAAAGATCGATTTATTTCTTAATTATTTAAGTAATATAACAAATGTATTTAATTAAGAAGTAACTGTAATTCTTCGATTTTTATTATTTATAAAGGCACAATCTTGTTTTGAACATGTTTTTTTATTAACAAATAATGGTTTTTGTTTAAATAGCGAAGTTCTATTCGCATTCGTAGCAAAAATACCCATAATAGCCTCCTTTAAAGTGTAGAAAACATTTGATGGCGCTACAGTCGCGCAAGTAGCGGATATTTGTCCGACACCTTATAACGTATAAAGTAAATTTTGACGTGTGCACAGTTCAGTCTGAAATAGTTATAACATGAATTCAACCAGTACTTCTGATTGACATTTTAGACATTGTCGAATCAATCAACATAGTGTAATAAAAAACAAAATTGCTTAAGCGACGTTGAACTGTCATTTACAACATTTTATTTGTCGTGACAGTTCAATGTCACGAGTACACACTACAGTAATAAATAATAATTAGAATGTTGCCGCTATTGAGGATAATTTTGATTCCCCCGTTATATATTGTTATTTTAACGGTTATTAAATTGGATTTGTTGTTTCAGTAAAAATGGGCAAATAAAAATGTAGTTTTTTTTTTAATTATTTTTGTTTTTGTTTTCGTCGTGTATTTAAACTGTGCTCATATTTAATATAGCGCCTTTTACGAGTAACAGATTTTTCGATAAATATATCGTAAAGTTTCTATATACATATTTATTCATGTAACATAAACTATAGCTTAAAACAGAGTTTTTCTTAGAATATTTATGTGTATGGTTAAAGAACTATTTTTCTGACTACAAAAGTAAACATTTTTTTTTTGTATATAGTATTATTTTATGGTAGAGTTAAGTATATTACCACAATTGCAAAGTTAACTCTTTCAAAGCGGTAGAGCTCAACTTGTCTGTGCTGATTGATATAAAGAGAAAAAAAAAATGTGGAGGATGAGTGCATGGGTGAGTATGAATAAGACATCTCCTCCACGTACGTACATTTTAATTCATGCTGTGACCATAATCACATATCTGTCGGGGAATTGTGTGCCGCTCTAATTTGGAATTTTTTTAGAGTGACTTGAGGCAATTAAACACTCCAATATAACACGAATGCAATAAATAAATGTGGTGAAATAAGTAACATCCAGACGCTCTGTGTGAAACAATTAATCGCATCTACTTGTACACTAAATTACATTATAAATCTTTTTGCAGAAATAAACGAGATTCGACTTTTTTACGATTAATGTCAGATCCGTAAACAACTTTTCGAGTTGATTTTTGGGTTGTATTTTTCATATCTTTCTTGAACATTTCAATTTTGGTGGCCAATTTTTTTCGCTTTCGTTTCATTTTCTTCTCCTGGTCAATTGATAATAGCCTTGTCTCAATAGATAATAGTCTCAATTGATTATAGTTTTGTAGTCGTATCCATCTGCCGGTAAAGTTTTGGCATATTGTTGAGGGAACGGTGGACGTTCATATAAGTGTTTTAGTTTCATCTTTAATAGTTTGTAAGATAACTTATTTGAAAGGATAAAGAAATGCCCAAAAAAGGCTAGGTTAAATATATGTGAGTATTTAAAAAAAATAGAATAAATTATTTCTTTCAAAAAATGACATGATTGCTTTTGTTAACGTTCAGACTATTAAAAAAAATTTGACCCTAAAGGCCAACTCTGCAACTTCCCGCTAATTTTATCCGTTTCGTAATTATTTCAAAAAAACGGTTTGTTTCGATTTCTTTCGACAACGATTTCTCGCAAATGAATCAAGCGATTTTGACCCGGTTTGCGGCAATCGACGTGTTTTTATAGGCTCAAGAGTTAGTTAGAATTTGCAATTGATCTGTCAAGCCATTTTAAAGTTATTTTGAAAAAACCACTTTAAAAATTTTTTTTTTCCTAATCGACCCAAACTTTCAGGAAATCTAAGTTTGGTGAAATTCTTTGGAATGCCGTTTAGTGGGCTCGATTCGGTTAAGCCGTTTGAAAGTTATAAGAGGTTTACATACATTCACACATACACACACACACACGCACACGTACACACATCCACACAGACATCATCTCAGGGATGATCAGGGAAGCTTCCTATACCCTCAGAACATCGAGATCTGATGAGAACTCGATTTTTGCAAAATGGGGTGAAACCTATAACTTCCCGAAAATTTTAGAAAATTTTCAATTTTCTTAGCGGGAAGTTAAAAACTAGCGCAAAAGTTTAATTGATTATAGAAAACTGTTTATTAAATAAACAAAAAAAATTTTTACAAAATGAAAGATTAAAATAAATAATGATTAAAAAAAGGCGCCTTTTAATATTAAATGGCCAAAAAAATTGTTAATTAATATTTGCATTTTTAAGTAATAAAGATTTAATTAAGAAGTATTTTTTAAATCATAATTTTTATTAAGGAATGTATTTTTAAAAATTATTTTCGAATATCATCTAAATAACGAACTTGTTTTTAATAATTATTTAAGCGAATAGAGTAAAACATGTAAAAACATATTTCTCATAACGATGAGAAAATGAAAGGATTGGAATATTTAAGAAACAAAAAATGATTATGAATTTATTTGACTTTTTATTCTTAATTTTTTTTTAATGTTTAATTTTCTTCACGATAACTCATTAAACCTTTTCCACATTATAACATCATTGCAATCTGTTCAGAAATGCAATGACATATATAAAATTATTATTTTCCGTGGTATAATATTTATACACATTGTCAAGACAGAGGTACTGCAAAGTAAGTGTCACTCGAACTCGTGCCTTATTAATAATTCAGCAGATACTTGCCTTGATTTCGCCTTAGCGTCGAGCTTAAGCGAATTAGTGAGCGTTATTGTGCCGCTAGATACACGTACTGTATACAATCACTTTAATTCGAGTCAAAGGTTAGATTAAAAGAGGGAGATTTAGGATAACAATTTCTTAGTATACATATATCGATGAAGGCTCTGGGATGAAATCCTCATAATAAAATTAAGTGTAATAAATCCTTAACTATCGTAAATGGTCGTTTAATTATTGTATGAATACGAGTCATATTTTCGATCACAGATTATTACAACATTTTTACGCGAATACATTTTTTTTTAGATTATTTAAAGATTCAACGTGAAAATTTTTACTCTTAACAATTCTGAATGGGCAAAAATCAAATAAGAACTCAACGGGTGACTTTTTAAACTAACTACACATTTGTTTACGACGAGAAGAAAAGTGAGTGCATATGGTGATTTGTAAAACCTTACTGCCGAACCGATTATTCTGTTTCAGATTGAGGGTGTTGAACCTAAAGTCATACACGCCGGATCATTACGGGTAGGGGTTGCTAGCGACCATTGTCACCATTGCGATCACAAGGACCATTGCGGATTGGGGGTTACTAGCGATTATTGTCATCATTGCCAAGGACCATTATGGATTTGAGGGTTGCTAGCGACCATTGTGATGACAAGATTATTGCGGATTGGGAGCTGTTGGACGACCATTGTCATCATTGCGATGACAAGGACTATTATGGATTTGCGGCTGCTAGCGACCATTGTCACAATTGCGATAACAAGGACCATTGCGAATTGGGGGTTACTAGCGACCATTGTCATCATTGCGATAACAAGGACCATTGTGGATTGGGGGCTGCTAGCGACCATTGTGATGACAAGATTATTGCGGATTGGGAGCTGTAGGGCGACCATTGTCATCATTGGTTGGGAGCTGTTAGTGACCATTGTCGCCATGGCGATGTCAGCTTCCGGCACCGACGGCTTAATCTGTTTAACGGGAAATGGATAGAATGATTTTGCTTGAATTAAATTAAAAAGCTCTTTGGTCAATTCACTCGTGGTCAGGACACCCTTAACGATAGATACGCTACCGTTGTTGCTCCAAGTGGTAATTACCATTTATTCAGTCGTTTTCGTTACAAGCATTTAGTGGTTAAGTACGACTTTTATAGTCCATGCTGTCGGTCGATCGAACAAATCGGGCATAACCTAAAAATGCACTGTTTCCTCCCGGACATCACGTCAAACAAATAACGTTTGACTGATATTTGGCTTTTGAGCGCGACTTCATTCATGTAGAGGCAGAATACGTTCCTAATACTTTTCTTTAATAAAGTCACATTTTGAAAAGGAATTAAGGCCTATAGTTTTAAGACTGATTTCGTTCGCCGAAATTCCTATTCGGATTCCAGTTTCGATATGGAGCGTTGGATCTGAGAGAACTATGTAACAACAATAGTCGAGTCCCAAAAATTAAAATTTAGATTGCTTTGAAATGAACACACCTTTCACGTTTCTAATCCATACTGATATTATAAAAGCGAAGGTGTCTGTCTATTTGTCTCTTAAGCTTTTACGCCCAAACCACCATACTGATTTTAATAAAATTCGGCGCGAAAATAGTTTGATACCAGGGAGTGAACATAGAGTATTTTGGATTGTTTATATGTGTGCTCGTTTGTATGTTTTTTCATAGCTCAAACACAGTTAAATTGATTTTTATGTATAATAGAACACAAAATTTGTAATAGATACACAAATTTTTGTTCATCTTATCTTTCTCTCTGTTTGTCTGTTTGTTTACTTATAACACGTCAAAAACTTATCTAATTTTGACGACATTTAGAAAACTGATAAACCTCAATGTGGCATTAAATATTGTTTCATTACTGTTTATTTTTGTGAGTTTATCTTTACAACTATAAGATTTAGAAGTTATGTATTTTATTTTATTTTCCCGGCTATGCTTATTATTTACTTTAGTTAGAGAAGGAAGTGTAAGATTGGGCGATGAAAATCGAGAGAGAGAGGGGAAAGGAAGATGTAGGGTGAGAACGTAAAGTAGAGCGAAAGCAAAACTAAGAGAGAGTCGATAATCTGATTAATTATGAAATAAAATTTAAATAAAAAGAAGTCAGAGAAAATTAAAACGAAAATTAGGGCTATATCATTGCATCTTTTGTCAGTACAATATTCTATAATTATAATATTAAAAGTACGATACTTTTGTGACGATGTTCGGTCACTTAAGGTCCATTGTGCATAAGCGGCTGGATGGATTTAGATGAAATTTAACACATAAATAAAATATATTCCGGATCATACACGTGATCGCTTATATCTTCCACTAATGGATTCTTGTGCAATAATTAAAAGGGAACTGGAATCGATATTGAAAGCGGGATCGATATTAGAAGCGGGAGTGATGACACGATAAGAAAAGAGAGGGATGTTGGATTGAAATAGAGAACACGACCTAATCGAAATTTAAATCGATAAATCGAAAACAGAATTAGATAGCTGTCACCGATAGCGAAATTACTCCATATATAAAATGGTAAATTAATTATAAGTCCACGCTGGAGGAGCCGCAGGTGAATGCTAGTGTTATTGTAAAGCACCATAGGAAACAGTTTCGGACAATTAAATCCATTAATTATTATATAGTCATTGTTTTCGATACGAATATATAATAATATTTTATGATAGGCATTGTAATGGCTTATTGAAGCAAACAAAATTGTAAGACGAAATCGAACAACTCTATAAAATGTGTCATTTTTTTGACAAATAATTCGATTTTTGAACGATAAAAGGACATAACTGAGTCATGGGTCTCAGAACATATTATTTTTTTAATTATAGAGATATGAATTAGATAGTTGTAACTCGTACGGACAAGATGGTTCCCTTCGATTTCCGGTCTAGCTATCGACCATACCTACATTTACAGGACTGAGACTTGGGAGCTAATTATAATGGCCAGATTTTTAGAAAAGTTGTAATATATGATACATCTCAACCACCCTGCTTCCTATCACACCGGTTTCCACCAAACACATAATCATCTCCACAACTCTCCAGGGGAGCATATCAATCTTCACTAATCATATCATTATCTCAACCTCTCTCCCTACAGAGAAATTCTATATGATTTTACAATCATATAAGGTCTTTATCAAGCACTTCATTATCTCATCCACTCTAAGTAGCATTATATCACCTTTTACTAAGCACATCGACATCTCAATCATTCTACCACCAATTGTATGTTTACACTAAATACAATATCATCACATCTAGATCCATTCCCTGTAATAAAGTACTGCGAAAATGGAAGAATTGTCAGAATGGAAGAATCAGAAGTAGACTTGTTTAAAAAATAATAAAAAAAAATTAATAGGTTTAGTCTGCAAGTCGAAAACATTTTTTCTTGGTCGCACCAAAATGAAATGAATTTGATCAACAGATATAGTCATCGAAAAGTTTTCAACAAAATCACTTTTAGATTTGTTGATTACCGATTTTGAAATTTAAATATACTATTGAAATAAAGAATCAAAATCAAATTTTGTTAAATGAACTTACAAGCTCATTGTTGTGTTATTTTTCTTCGGAATGTAAAGTCATCGTTTAAAAGTTACAACATAAAGCTAAATAAACATTCAGAAGCTAAGTAATTGAAGAACATATATCTCTGAGAAAATTCACTAAAGAATTTGTTTGCGCGAAGTTTTTATTATCATATTGATAATGAAAACTCACGGTCATAATTGTAATTGCTTGAAATATATAGATATTATAATAGAACGTTAATTATACTGCAAATGCATTAAAGCGATCTAGAATAACAGTTCGCGTCTTTTATTTCGAGCGATAAAACTTGAGCGCAGAAATGCGCATTAAATCGACGTAGACGTAAATACATTTTTAATGTATTTTAGCCAAAAATTGCAATAATTTATTTATTTCATAAGGTACACAAAATAGATAACAATCATAGCATTATTAGTGTACATAAGAATTTTGTATTAGTGACAGGATAGTGATTCTAACTATGTGCACACAGCATGCTAAGCAGACAGAGAATAAGAAAGTATTAAATATTTAAAATATACGCAAAATGTAAAGCAATAATAATGATCGATACATGTTATTACTATAACATGTACTCTTTATGTAAAAATTATAACCATAGTGACAATTTTCATAGTCATGGTAATGAGCAGCGATACATATAAAGACAAAATGCTTTTGGGTTTATCGTAAACCGTGGACCACCTGTATGGATCGTTTGAATGTAGGCGGTTTAGCCTAAAAAATGTCTAGGCCATTATGCTTAGATGTCAGATCAATGTAAAGGCGACACGTTCTTGAAATTGGGTTATAATAAGCGGTGTTATTCCTGTAAACGAGTAGGGTGAATGTTCTGTGATGGCGAAATCTGTGCATAGTATTGAGGTTAATAGAGAGAAGCGAGGGCGAGTCGGTTATGGAGTGTATCAATTTGTGAAGATACAAAAGATCGTACTGCTTGCGACGGGTTTCGAGAGTTGGTAATTTGAATCTATCACACCTTTGTTTATAGTCTGTGAGTGATCGGTGCAGATTAAATCTTTGCGAGAGAAACTTGAGAAATCTATTTTTGGGTCTTTCGATGTCCTGTATGTGGGCGGAGTAAAATGGAGACTAAACTATGCAGGCGTATTCCAGATACTTCGAAAAAGACAAAGGCAAATCGCAATTAAGCTACCAATTTTTTAAAGTTTGTTGATGTCCGCAAGACAAATTCCAGCATTCTGTTACTTGTGCCTATAACATGCGCGTGATGAGAGCGAAATGTTAACTTCTCGTCAAATAAGAGTCCCAAGTCTTTGAGCTTAGAACTCCTGTCTAGAATCCTGTCTACAAATTTGTAGTCATAGTAAATTTTGTTTTTTTTTTTTCATTTATATTTTGCATTTTTAATGCATTTCTGTATTTAAGGAATTTTCAAATACAAATCCAGTGACAGCGCACACAATGGAGTTCGTGATTTTTACTCATTTGATTTTTCTGTATGAAAAGTTACCCTTAATTGTTTTGGCGATTTATTTATATTATATGATTTTATTGAGATTTATACAGGATATTTATATCACAATCGATGAAAAGGTGATATGGTGTGACGTATTGATGGAAGGACAGTGAGACAACATTAAGGTTCTATTTACGTTTGGTTATGGAACTCTAGAGACTGCATCGATAAATCACAAATAGATTGTTTTATTCAAAGATGTCTTAGACCAGATGCGTGCAAAATATTACTATACTTAATTTTTTTATTCATTTAATATTTTAAAAAGAAACACTGAATTTTGAGCTCAAAAACAGCCCCAAATCTTAGCGGCTGGCCTGTGAGGTAAATTATTGATATTTTTTTTTGTTCAAAGTAAGCAATACGTACTAGATTGTAATCGCTTAGTTGTCGAAAAATACATTTTTAAGGATATGAGGATGCATTTCGAACAAATGACTTGACCACCAAATCGCTTGACCACAATTTACATGGTAAATTTTTGTGACGCTTTTCCATATATATATTTTAAACGTTACACATTGAAGTCTATTTTAAGACCGTTCCCAGTTTTCTAAAATGGAGATTTTCTACTCGAACACATTTCACGTTAGCTTTTCACGTAAAGCGACACCTACATGGGTATTGAAGCGTTTTTTTTTCAGGCACTGAAAGACTTCTTCGGGCAAGAAAATAACTAAGATTGAAATAACGAAAATAATGAAATATCGAAATTTTGCTTTGAGTGGCCTTTCTAGTCACTTAATCTTCTACGTAAATGTCAAATTGCTCTTCACGCAAATAAATATATAATTAATGCACAATCCTTTACGAAAACGATTGAGTCTTCGAGATATGCGATCACATTCGGACAATGAAGAAGATTCATTTTTATTTATAATAATTCATTTTGTGTATGAAAATTTTGATAGCAAAAAAGAGTAATAGTTGAATTTTAGTCATTTATTTCCGTGTAGTAAACGCTTTGTTATATTGTAGCGCATGTAATTCTAATCAATATTAACGTAATATGTCATTTAAAAGTACATTGTTAAATATTTTAAGCACGAAAAATACAAAATATATGTTTGTCGAATTTATGAATTTTAAAAATTAAAAAAAAATCTATGACACCTTTAAGAAAAATTACTTAATTAATGCAATTATGAAGCACAACCTTAACATTGCTAAATTTTTGGTTTTTACATTATTTTCTCACAGACCTCGCAATGTCGATATTTTGTATAGCAGCCTTTTGAGAAAGGGAAAACGTGGTCAGTAGGTTTTATGCTATCGTTGTCTTCATTTGCCAACTTCTAGTTTTTTTCCTATTTCATCAATAAGTTTTCGGCTGTCTATACTCAAGTTTTTACGTCATACGGTACTTATATAAATTATACTGCAGCTGCTAAGAGAACACTTGTGGTTTTTCCTAAAATCCTGTAACCAAATATGTATTGAGTATAAATTTGGATCATGTTATATGCGTACGATAGACAAATGTATCGTACGCATATAACATGATCCAAAAAGAAAATTGTTTAAAAGTAAAATATTACACTTCCTCCTAATTAATAGGTTCTGCTGCAATTGCAAAAAAGTCTATAGATTCTATTCATGTACTTTTTCATTGGCTGGGGTCATTATTTAAATATAAGTAGTAAAAGATCTGAGGGAATGTTGCTCAGTGGTGATTGAAGGTTATCAGAACCTCTTACTGTTTGTATTACAGCGGCCCGCTTAACGAGGTTGTGTTGGTTGTTTTAACGCTCCTTGCACCCTGGTGGATGTGACTGTCGGCAATTTCCTGAGGATGTGCCTGGTTGGCATGAAACGTACGTAGAATTAACAATTTAACGGTTAGCGGAATAAGATAATTGTAAAAATAAATAACACTTGCTTAGGTGTTCGATATCTGTCAATCCTCTGGAATCAATATTCAATCCTTTGGATAGAGATTTGTAGTGGAGAGGCAGATTCGAGGGTCAGCGGTGGGTTGCATGCTGCATGTTAATGCATGTTACAGGCAAGCGTCTTTCGGCTCGGTAATCATTAAATTTCTTATCACTTGTTTTATTTATGGAAAAACAAAAATGTAAAGAAACATGGTGCAAAAACTTTATTGAGTACAGTATGTGTTTCAATTGGTCAGAAGCTAAAAATGATTTTTTCTTTGTCTCAGTAAGTGAAGAATATTTTAGTGATGCAAGAAGATGTCTTCTCGATTGTCTCCCGCAAACTTTTTCGAAAAAACTAAGCAACTAAATGATAATGTTGGTACTGCTCAGTATTAAATGACTTTTGTTTATTAAGTGAAATAGTAAAGATTGGACCCATATGAAAGCAAATAATGCAACAATTTTTCATCATTGTTTCTCGCCTGCTTTAATTTTTTCGTATTCGAACACCCATTAATAAGGTTCCTATTATCTCTCTGAACCGTAACAGTAAGTCTATCCAACACCCTTAAACAACTTTAACTTTTTTTGGTTGATTTTAATAACATTTTCGCACCAATCAACACCAGCCTGTCTCTATTCTAAGATCAGCTTATGATAGATCCAGTGGCAACGAAGATTTTTAATATGTAAATGTTTATGTAACATATTTTCGGATTTAACTAACAGCAATCGTCAAACGATTTCGAATTTCCTAGTTGAATAAAACTTTATATAAATTAGCCGATCGAAAGAAGTCACATTTTCCTCGGTGATAGTAGATGAGATTAAAACCTTCACGAATCTTGTGAAACATGACCAAATAACAAATTTAGTGTATTGACGCCTCGCATTGTTGAAATGAGGTGTAACTCTCTAAAAGGAATTATAAATAGGAAAGGTGTACTCTTGAGGCAAAAGTGAATTTTTAAAATCATAAAAAAATCATAATTTTGTAACTTTTTCGTATCGATTATATTCCTACTAAGAACAACGGTTTTTGATTCGATTTGCTATATAAAATAATTGACAATCGATTTCTACCAAAAAAATACTACTAATTATATCTTTTGATTTAAAACTATATTATTTAATAGTACATAAAAAAATAGACCAATGAAAATCATTCCATATTTTTTTCGAGCAGTTGAACACTAAAAAACATTTGAACAGCGCCACATTCCTTTTTGTCATTAAAAAGTTAATTTTTATGACTCATATAAATTTTATAGATCATCTGCGTAACTATAGTTCTAAAACCTATAAGCAGAATTGAATTAAAATAATTTTCATCGAAAGTTTTGTTAAGTGGATTTTATAGTTTATTACCATTTTCAATATGTAGAGGTTTAAAATCTGAGATGGTACACTAATTGCAAGGAAGAATGACGCATTCTTTTTAGAAAAAGACGCCTTAAAGTGTAAACATCTGCCCCACCCGTACGACTTCTTCTCCGTCGACGTTACCCGCGAGAGTTAATATTTGAAATACATTAATTTTGACATAGTATATACCGGAGGCTCTTGTTTGTTTATGTCGAACGTGACATGTTTACATCTCGTTTTTTGAGACTTGTTTATGCTCGAAGGTTCGAGGCGGCAAATCCAGGAATATACACTCAGCACCAGAGTAATAATATGACAGGGCTTACAAAAAAAATGGTGGTCATTAATTTCTGTATGTGCTTCGCACACGGTGAAATTGGTTCGTTATTAAAGCACCATATGATCAGTTGTTGCTTTATTTCGAAAAAGTAGTTGCACAGCCACGTTTTCCTATGCGTAAATATACTGTTTACGTTTTTTTCTTGCTTCCGTCGAATTTCTCTATCATAAATCGGCATTAATCTACCAGGCGGTTTTTCTGCTCATTTTCTGAACAACGCTTACGGAGAGAAAAATGATCGTGAATGATGCTTAACATCGCTACTGATTCAATACCCAGTTCTTGCTTAAACTATACCTATCTATGTAACTCTTCGGTTCTCTCGGATCATTCTTTTGCCTGCTTGAACATTTTATTGAATGACTGCGGTTGGTGACCTATTCTCGCTTCCTCTTCAAAGCTTTCTCGTCGTCTTTGAAGCACAGCGAACTAATGAAAAACTGTTGCTCGTCAATAATCAGTCTCAACAAAAGTAGTATAATAAATTGGGGTTTTAAATCTTTTCTTTTATTCATAATAAATCATAACGCGAAAATCACTTCGATTGAGTTCCATTGTTGAAAGTAAATTCCTCCCAGATTTTCACACAAAAAAACATTTTAAAGGAAAAAAATATTTAAATTCAGACATGTTCCATTTTTTAATTCATCGCTAAATAATAGGAATTTACGATGGCGTATAACTTGCCAGTATTAATGAAGAGGGTATGAACGCTGCGAGGCAGGGGGTGATGACAGCGCTCTTCTTACTGGGAGCTGGTTCAAAAATGAAGTCTTCTTCTTCTTTCAGGCGAGAGCGGGCGGCACTAGGTTGGCATTACCCCCTGACGATAAAATTGTTGGTTCGACGATACTGTTAGCTGAATTCTATTTAGTTTTACTATACGCGGCCGGACAACACGCGGGGATGCTGATGGCGTGTGACTTGCTCTATGGGAGATTCCTTAAGGGAATCTCCTCGGCATAGGAAGTCACTGGGGACTAAGTGAGGCGCGCGTTCGCGTTTATCAGCGCTTCGGCCCGAGCGCGGCCCTTACCTGCTAAATGCGCATTACTGACTCAGTACTCCCTCATACTCTGTTTATTTTTATCTTTTACAATAATTGATATACAGTGCTTTTACTAAAATAACAATTATGTCCAACTTATTCTATTCGGCCGTGGACACTTTCTCGGTCTCTTTATTATTTTCTGGGCAACTATTACTTATTTATACACGACCCTGTATTTTTGTCAAGCCCACTGTTTTACATATTAATTTCGTTAATTATTTACCTATACGTATTTACAATTGTCTGATTTAGCCATTTTATTTGAACCAGCGTTATCGGCCGGCAACTATCTACAATAAATGTGAGATGGTTTAATGAAGAGCGGGCCGCTACATACGATGATGACGGCTGTCCGCTTCAATCAAGCTATTGAATAAATAGTATGTAATTACTTTTGGCGTAATTCCTCGTACAGTAAAACGCATGAAACTCTGCCGCTCTGAATTGGCTGCGATTGACAGCTGCGCAGTTATTACGCTCCCCGTTCCCTATCTTCTTCTCGGCTCTGTTCCTACTTTAAGCTATTGCGACGCTTTCGTGACGAACTTCAAAGTGGCATAGTTTCATGTGTTTGTACTGTACGTGTGGAGTGTCTTTAAAAAGTAGATATAGAAGTAGTGACGTCAAAGAACGGTGTTATGGATATTAAAAAGTCTATGGCTTACATTATATTAATAATGATAAAGAAGATGTTACTGTCTATGAAAGGAGTATGTTAATTATGAATGATAAAACTATACTTTGGTGAACCTCGAACGTACTTTTACTATGGATTTTCAAATCTTTACGCTTATCGTGGCATAAGATTTTACTAACTCTAATTTTTGTATAAATAATGTTTGAATGTTTTGCTTTATCTTAATAAAATTTGAAACATAATATTCATAAAATTATGTCACATTTTAGGGGCTTATTAGTTCAAAACCTCTGGAAATTTTACAAGTAATAGAAAGAAAAAGTTTAATTGATACCGATATACATATATTTTTTTTGTATTTTGAAATCTTTACGTTATTAGCGAAATATGCAATTTGCGTGTAATTTTTGCCAGTTTCAAGTATTCTATTCTACAATCTTTACAGCTTAAAAAACAAAACAATCGAGATTGAATACCGGGCGTGGGCTGGAGTAATCAAATTAATTGTATTTATGAAAATAATATTCCTCATAATAACAAGAAGTAATTAAATTAGTTGTTCCGCTAAAATACAGTTTTCATTAAATGTTTAACGGAATTAAATGTTTAAGAGAATTTTATTCTCTTCAAAGCCCCTTTAGACTAATTGAACGAACCCTAAAGCTCTGTGTAATGGCGTGTTTTTGAATCATTATGAGGGGCTAGAAACGATGTAGAAAATTAATGATACTGTCTTTTTCTTAATTTTTGATAAATTAATTGTTTATTGTAAAGCAATTTAAACGATATTGAAATAAATAATTATTACTAAAAAAACTACCTACCCTATAGCACACGGACGGAACAAATGGATATTATTTTATAGACACTGGATATTATTAAAAAGAAAATAATTTTATTGTAGTATTTAAACGACCGCTCCATATAGTGTACTCTAAAATTTTTATTGTAATCTAATCCTAGCACTAATTTATATTGCTAACTCAACTGATATCTGGTATTTATTATGCCTAATCCATTTTAAATCCACTCTCATTGACTACGGTCTTAAATATTTCAAGTGGGGGTGTTTTTACATTTCAAATTAAAGGACAAAAATGCTCTGATGTCGAAAATGGAGGGTACCGGGGTCAAGCCCAGACCACAGACAAATCGATGAATGACTTTTTGTTTTAGTACAAACACGTTCATCTCTTAAAGACCGTAATATATTATCCGTATCGGATGTTGTCACTGCGTCGTTGATAACGTCGCCAGCAGTTCTCAACCCAGCATACCCCACGCCACCGTGGAGACTTTGAGATCCAAGTCTTTTAATATGAATTAAAAATATTACCGGATATGTTTGTGTTGTTAGAAGATAAAAACGTGACACAAAAAAGTATTCAAGTGTGTAATAAAATCAAACTCTGATTCCGTCAATTTAGTTTACCGAGTAAAAAACTTATAGCTAACAAAAAATAGTTTCGACGATCGTTCTCGTTGAACTGATACGAACGATAAGACAATAAAGAATAGGGAATATGCATGTGATTTAGAGACGGACAAAAAAAAAGTATGTGTAATCCTTATTGCTAAAGAAATATATATACTTGATTATTTTGACAAATCATCATGTCTCTATCAATAAAGTTAATTATTTAAAAGCAGTACATTTCAAATTCCCATGCAAATTTTCAAAACTCAACGCTATCGGCGGAACGTGACATCGCCGTTCACTCGGTGTCTACTGTTGACATCTGGCGGTCAATTAACGCAGCGCCGAAGTACGTACACCCCGTCAAAAATCTGTATTCTCGGTGACAGTTCTAACGATCGCTAAATGGTTTTGCGAAAGTTACCGCAGTAGTTCTTGTGGCACACTTCGCACAGTACATTTTATATGGAGATCTGTCAAAATGGTACTCTGGCTAATTTATGACGACCGTTGAACTGTCAAACTGCGTATTTAATTAAGACAGTATTTTTAGTCACATTATTATTGCAGTTGTTATAATTAGCATAAATTACAAATTAACAAAAAATAATAATGTAGGTATGTCATGCATCTCTTTCAAATCCCTTAATATTGCTTTCAAATATTATTCACTTAATATTGCATATTTTATTAATTAACAACTCGGAAAACTAACATACCGTAACCTTTAATCTAAATTAATATTATTTATCTTATAAAATTATTTTATTAGAAAGATCATTAATTACATTAGCATTATCAGGAATTAAATAAACTTTTATTTAGGTGTTTTAAAAACTTTAAAGTTAGTATTAAGTTTGCAATTTTCCGTAAAACTTTAATCTTTCACAATTTGAGTATAGATTAAAAACTATAGAGATTAAGAGGCACAAATTAATAATACCAATAAAAAATTAATCTACTATATATGTTTTACACAATTTAAAAGGTATTATTTAATATCGGAAAGCGGTTTTGTCAAGGCATAGTCGGATAATCTGCCTAAAATTGATGTGTTCATGATGATTACGTACTTCGAAATAATTCTGAGTTTACGTCCGCTAAACTAAGAGGAGCAAAAACAAGCTAGATAAGTTATAGATATTAGATGAATTATCATATTCCTTATTTTTATATTTATGAGACGAGACAATCAAGTAATTATAACCGAAAATATACCGCAAATTATGCGATGTGATGAATATGATTTTAGGTTCATACATATTTAATATTCACGTCGAAATGATCTTCACTACAATGTAAACTACTCTAGCACGATACACTATCTTTCCTCATCGCCTCACACCACTTTTTCATTAAATTTGCATCTTTAGGTATATCTTGTCAAGTGCAATTTTCATATTATTTTCGCATATTTCGCAGACAATACAATACTTATAAGAAGGTTTTGTGTGGTCTTCAATTACAATAAGTTGATTTTATAGGCTTTAATCAGTCACTTTTATTAAAGCTAACTGTGAACAGTTCGTTGTTACGGTGTTACTTTGTTGTTCGATGAGGTGACACCTCTCAAAATGAGCTCATCAAATTGTTGGCGTTTAAATCATACGAAAATGATAATAGTTTTAATTATTTTCAAATTTACAATAAATAAAAAATAATATCCATGATACACCGTCACACGTTTATATACCAATAGATTACACTAAATACATTTTCACCAGTGCCATATTTAATTAGATATAATTTTTAACGGCCTATATTTTAAATAATAAAAAAAAAAACAATTTTATCTGCTCGCCGCATGAATTCAGTGCCCAAAAGTGCTTTATGGACAATTCATACTTTAATAGCACTTGTTAAGTTGATTACTTCATTCCATTGAAGTTAAAAGAAGAATCTAATTGACGTAAAAGATAAATGGAGCGCTTAAGTGCATGGAAATTATTGAATTTGCGAAATGCTTTATTTACTCTCAGGGATAAAATTTTAACAGTTTCTTATTAATAGTTCACAAATATATTACAAATACATCGGACCGCTGTTACCTCTATGAGATGATTGCCGATGATTGTATCGTGAAGTGTTAAAAATTTAACACTGCGTAGTAATTTTGGTAATTAATCACTTTTAAAGCATTCAATATGTTATTATAATGCGTTAATACCACGACAACGTTGATAAGCAAATTTATAATGAATATAACGATTGCTTCCGAAGAGGACAGTAGGTATCCTTCTACCTTACTTCCTTCCAACATAACCTACCCTATCTCTACCCAACCCAATTTTCGTCAATATTCACAGCAGCTCCGAAATTAAAAACTAATTATCGCAGAAGACTATTGATATATCTAGAGGATTTCTCTTTGGGCTTACCAGGATTTCAGATACAGAAGGATTTCCGAGGGGAAATCTGATGATACTATATGGGGATGGAAAAATTTCATACGAATGAAGTTATTAAAAAAAAAACCGACTTCAAAACTACATTTTTATGTACAATTTAAAACTAGAAAGTAAAAAATATTATTTTAATTACTTCAAAGCAAGAGCCTTAACGGACAATCAACTAAATTATGGATATTTACATATTTATTTAATATTTATAAATAATTATTTTTGGAGTCGGTAACTCACAGTTTTCAGGGAGTAGGAAGAGGGAAAAGAGGAATGGGAAACCAAATTTAATACTTGAAATATATGTGAAGAAAGAAACGATGAAATTGGTAATATTGCGAATTTGCGAAATACGGTGGACTTGCTAGTTTATGCATGAATGTTACATGTCTAAGACACGGATCCTTAGCGATTTATTAGTTTAATGTTTATTCAAGTCGTTGTAATGTCGATGTAATGTAGAGTATGTTTGATTAAGTAAACGATTAAGAGTATTTAAGTTAGATGAACTTTTGGTTACAGGTTAGCGGATTTTGCCGGAGGTGCCTCTATTTTAATCAAGTCCAAAATCGACAGAAGGTCGTCAGAGTTTTGAGATGAAGTAAAAGACATCCTAGTAAAATGTAATACTAATGATGGTTGAGAAGAATTAAACTTAATGAGAACTAAGAATGGGAATGGATAAATTACTCGTATGGTTCATGTATGACTACGATTAAGTAATCTTTGTACCGCCCTCAAACCATTTACATGAGATAATAACAAAAATGATGCATTATGATGCAATCATGAGGGTATAAAAATAAAACTATGCAAAACCAAAGTTATGGCAAACAGTTAAAGCAAAAGCATCATTCAATGAAAAATATTGATAGGATAAGAAAGTTGAATACGCGAAAGAGTTTGTTTACTTTGATGTTTTTTTTCATGATGAAGGCATTTAAAGGAGAGTACATCAGCAAAATAACGTGACAAGGCCTTGTTTGCTGTTATAATTTTAATAAACTGTCTCAGAAAGAGTTACTATTAAAAATTGAGCTATAATTAAAGAAAAACTGTTTTATTTTTTTAATTATAGCTCAGACAAGACAAAGCATTTTATATTAAAAAAAGAGCAAAATTTCGAATCCTTAAGATGTTCTATACTTAGCTTGTGCAGTTGTTCTAAATTCTCATGAATTTAGAACAGTTTTCGATAGAAGTAATGTGAGAATTTAGATCAACTTTCAACAGAATTCGATATTAATGTTTTACGTTCTTTTACAGCCGCCACACAAATTCTCCTACGTCCTTAATACGATTGCGCGTATTTTTTCTGAGCAGGAAAATAGAAATTGACAAAGTAAATCTGTGGAATACATTTCATATGAAGTTTTCATTTAAGATTGAAAAGAAAACTTTGTATATGACTTCGCTGTATTATGATAAGGTATAAATGTTTAAGTGAAGAATTTAAAGAGACTTTATATAATTAGAGACATATAATTTATATACAATACTATAATATCACGAATTAAAAGGTACATTGAAATAAGAACCGTAGCGATCAGTATTCAATTAGGGTGTTCTGTCAGAGAAACGAAACTCCTATTCTGAGTTTTTTTTTATTTCAAATTGAGTTTTAAATGAGAGAATTGTGTTCTATGTTAATTATTTCCTTTTGAAGTAGCTAGGCATTGGCCTTCGATAATGATGGACCTTAGAAATCGACGCTTGCCTGCAACATGCATTAACATGCAGCATGCAACCCACCGATGACCCTCGAATCTGCCTCTCCACTACGAATCTCTATCCAAATGATTGAATATTGATTCCAGAGGATTGACAGATATCGAACACTTAGAAATATTTGGAAGCAAAATAAGAAAGAAAGAAAAAAATAACATTTACGAATTGTTCTGAGACAAAGTACAAAATATAAAAAATATAAAAGATTACATAACGTGATATCTAATATTAATATTTTTAGCATAGGAAACTATCGAACTGAAAATGTATTCTTAACTATTAAATGGCCTTTGCCTCAGCTTTTGCGATAGGCTGAACAAATTCAGTCTTGATTTTCAGTCATTGCCCGTGAATTACCAGCGAATTATTGTTATTTGTTTTGTTTAGCTTCTTACGACAAAAATATAAGGCCTTGTTGCTGCTTTCAACACAAGCACGTCAATTTCATTAATTCAACATTCGTATACAATCACTCTGATTTTATTGAACAATTATCCGCCTATGTTCTTAGCGACTGCTAAATTAATTAACCGCCAGTTAGATAGATAACTAATTTAGATTTTGAAGACATTCGGGAGCTATTATTTCTTTCACATTCTGTGTTACATTTGAAAGAAATAAACTATCTTAGGATATTTTCTATTTGGATTTTCCATTAGAGCCCCTTTCTGGAATTGGAGTAGCAAATAATTTTTGGAACCGAGTTCCTTATGGAGCGTTACGGAGGGTACCCTAGCGGGCAAAAAATGTCCGTAACGTTAAAAAAAAAAGCGTAAGATTTTTATGTATGCGTTGTGTGCGTATTTGTTGATATTTGTCACACCGCTTTGCTTCGTAAGTGGGCCAGTGGAATTGCAGAATGCAAAAAAAAATCTCACAAGTATGAACATAGGTGTATGGTCTACAGAACATCATTCCAGAAACCTGTAGAGTCATAATGGAGAAGAAAATCTTGTAACATGAGTTTTTTTGCAAGAAATTTCGTTCTTAGTACGCGTCTTCGGATAAAACTTTCTAGCAAGTGTCGTCAGTTGTGGCAAATCTTTTCCCTTATTATGTAGATAACACTACGTTTAGGTAATGACGCGCGCTAAACGACGGCTTTAGGTATTATATTAGGCGCTTTCTGTGTTATCTGGCAGTGAATTTCTAACTTAACGATTTATGCATAAAAATGATTTTTCATTGTTACAACGAACACGCTAATGACTAATGATTGCGACTTTTTTCATTCAAATTAGGTCGTGCGATTGGGTAGATAGCCAATATTTTCCAAAAGAAATGCATTTGAAATGTAAGAAGACATTTTGAGTTTTTTAAAGGGCCTCTATAAGAAGATCTTTCTCAAAATCACCCACTGTCGAATTTCGATAAAAAGGTTTCAATCGTTCTTTATCTGATAAGACCGGAAAATTCCACATAAACTGTTATTCCAATCAGACAATGTAAGATATGAGCGTCTACACAGATCAACTGATGCTATGCTTGACTTCTTCCTCTCTTTCTAGATCTTTTCATGACTCCACTGTTCAATCTTGAGAGCTCCCACGTTATTTTTATTCGGATAAGGAGTTTCCACTTTCAATCCCTTGTGATTGCCCAATGCGTGTTGGGAGTTACTAGCGACCGTTGCCACCAATACGTTGACGGAATGCGAACCGGAGCCAACGACTTAACGCGTTGTCCAAGACACGATTGATAGCGATTTTATATTTACATGAATTAAAAATTCATGTTAGTTACTTCGTTTGTGAATGTAGGATTTGAACCCAGTTCTTTATAGTGGGGACGAAAAGCGACCTTTTCATCACCGTATCAAAAAAAAATCGTAAATGCACCACAAGAAAAAAAAAATTTATATTTTTCCGCTTACGATTATATCTTTTTTTGTCCGCGGCCAGAAAAATCCTACTTTTCTCCCTTGGTGCAAAATATTTCGTCCTAGTAAAGCTGTATAGATTGTAGTACTGCAATACTTATATATAAGTAATTTTGTGTTGTTCTATTTACCACTATTAATAGCTTTATAATATGCCAATATACATTTTGATTTTGCATTAGATACAATAGTATTCCAGTTTTACAAAGACATGTTAAATTAAGTGTTAAAAAATAGTGTAATTCGAAAAAAATCTTCTAAGTAATTTAATTTTCATTTCATTATCTAAACTCTATTGTTTATACAGCGCCATTTGTTAAACAAGGGGAATAGTATACTTTTGAAATCCTTAAAGAATTATTGTTACACAAGTCGCAGCCTTATTTGTTTTTATGAGTTCAAAAGGATATCATAAATCTGACACAGAAGCTTTTCTGTTTTTACGTCGTACACTTTTCATTTAGGAAATACAGGAGGTCTCTGTTCACGACGTGACAGGACAATAAAAAAACCCGGTACATACTAAATATTAACGATCAAGCAGACAAGGTTCTAGTCTCAGATATTATACAACACACGAGAACCACGGGTCAGCTTTCTAAAGCCCAGAGGCAATTTATTTGATTTATAGTCCGTACATTATTATTGCCGGCTTCTCGTCTAGCTTAGAGGGCAACGGACTTAAAGTAGAAGATCTTAATGGAATTTATGCTATCGGGAAATGTAGAATTACGATCAGTGGCGGCGCCGGCGTAATCAGAACAAGTGTATTCGATATTCGATACAAATCGAGTGATCCACATATGCGACCGTTGGTATTTCGCACATGAATCGTTGAGTATTGCTGGCGCAGGCACTCTGTAATATATGCTCATACATGAATGTTTACCGTATAACTGGTGTGGCAAGCGCGGCTGGTCTTTTATTTTTGGTGTACCAAAATGCACAGCAAAAGTAATTTACGTTGCCTTTAACCGCCGACGGTATCTTTGTTTCTCTATTATAAATTCGTATAAATATCTACAGTCCTAGTTATTCACCGGTTAAATTGAGAGAATATCATTTTTTTCTAATTTGCATAATACTTGTGTAATATGTTGCTATGTTAATGTGTCAAAATAATGAAATTTGCAAATAAATCAAAAAAATGAAATAAGTTTTAGTTGTATCCAAAAACGATCAAATATATCACATAATGATGCATGGTTAATACAAGCAAATTAGACGCTCTTTCAGAGTTCGTCGAAGGGAACCTTCAGAGCCCAGAAGCTAACTGTTGGTCTCTCAATGACGAATGACGACTTCTCGATAATTTCTTCCACACATTTTTAGACATGCTCTTACTTCTGCGCATAGCTTTCTTCAAACAACCGATTACATGAACATCCAATTTTTTCCCCGCAGAAGGCAATTAAATGACTCTCAGACAATGTCAGTTGACAATGTCAATTAATTGATTAACGATAAGTTTAAGTTATCGATTAAAATTCACATCAGTGGCGGGCACCAGCATAGTATAAGCGTGGTAGGCTAGTAATAGAATTAATAACCAACCTATCTATTAATTAGTGTGGTTACCAGAACTCATCATCATAAGAGAAACTTTCCCCTAGTACAAAATTGCTGCTAAAAGTAAATGGGCATTAAACTGAAACCGAAGCAAACAATAAAAGGAACTTTTATCGGGTAGATGGCTAAAGATAAAGGAATATTTGGAATTTAACACGTTGTTTATATTTCTCTTTTTTATGGGATAGCTATTACAGGAAAGACATTTTTATACGAATTAATTTACATATAATTTTTAAGGAGTTTCGTAATAATAAAAGAGAATTATCTAGTTGCTTGACAATATTTAATAACTTAGTTTAGTCTTTGGCGAAGAACTGTAAGCAGAGTCGTACTATTTATCGAATCGTACAGATTAGCGTCGCTAATAGTGTCGTCACACTACAGACTTTTTAGTTTGTTATGACAATAAACAGTCATTACATATGAAAAAGCACAGAGTAAAGTAACTTACAGTCTAGGCAATAAGTTGAAAACGGTGAAAAATAGAGATAATGTGTAGAAAAAGGAATCGAAAGCGTTTATTAGCATATAAAAAATTACAAAAGTTATAAACAATTAAAGATGAAAAAAAAGGTATTAAGTTTTTCGCTGATATCTCATAAACTTTTTATTAATAAAAATTCCTAAAGAACCCTAATTTCCGAAACTTTACCTCATCTATTTATAATTTTTATTTAAATCTGAATATGGGTCTCCGCACGGCAATTTAAGGTAACCGGCGCGGCGTCAAAGTCGACTACGTCACACTAAATAATTTTTGTAGTCGGTCTCCTATTGCTACAACTACAACTACACATGTAAATTATAATTTGTCCATATGACGACTAATTCCTCAGTTAATACTGTAACAAATTAACAATATAACTCTATAGCGTCTGTCTACACACATATATATATATATATATATATTTTTGTCATAATTTGATTTACTGACCCAAATTTTACCATTTTCAAAAGTTATGGCCGGCTATTTAACTCTCTGTCTGTATGATTATTAATAACTTGAGAACGGTTTAAGCGATAACTGATATATACGATTCAGATAAAAATTCTGTCTGTTTGTTGTACCGGATATTCTACGAACTGTCTGAACAGTTTTTGTTCAATATTTGAATGGAAATAGTTTACCTGCTGGATTAAGAAATAGAATATTTTTATTTACCTATTAATATAGGAAACTGTTTATACGACATTTTTGTAAAATTCAGTAATAAATATTTATTCGTAGTTAATGTACATACATAATTTTTAAATTTTTATTCTGACTGTCTGTCGATAAACTGTTTGTTTGTTTGTTCGAGCTAATCTCCGAAAAAGCTGAATAGGTTGTAATGAAACTTTGCATTGCCGATATATGCTGAAGATAGTCATCTTCAATGAGTGTGTAATTTGTTTGTTTCCTTTGCGTGCTTAAACCATTCAACCGTTTTACTACGAAACATGCAATATATTGCAGGCGTGAACGGCTGGGTTTCTAAAAAAAATATAAAATTTGTATCCGACTTCGTATACGTATTTCTACTCTTAAACAAAACTAGTAAACCGATTTTAAAAATTCCTTTTCTAACAAGAAGCTCCCCTCATGAAATAGAGTACTAACATTACCCTTTGGTTTTATCAGCATATTTGGTGATAAGGCCAAGCCTAGATTTTGTTTTGATACTAGCATTTATCTTCGCTTTTTTCAAATAGGAATAGCAGAATCAAAATCGTAAGCGGAACAGGGAATCGAAGTGAGAATCGAGTTCGGGACGGATCGTAATCGAGAGCGGGACTAAGGTCGAAATCGAGTGAGAAACTAAATTTAGAATCAAGGGCGCGACCGGAGTCGGAATAAGAAGCAGTATTAAAATCAAAATTGAGAGTGGGTCCGGAATAAAAAGCGGGACCGCGATAAGAATTGAGAATGAAACAAATTGGCGTTGAAAAGACGACCACGATGAGAATCGAGAACGAGACAGCGAACGGGAAAATGATAGAAAGCCTGAAGGGTCGATATACAAGATGAAAGATTTCATTCCACGTCTACGCAGGCGAAGCCCTGCGAAAAAATTAGTCTATATATGAATATGTTATTTATATGATTCCGGTTCCGGTGCTCGAAGCGTAAACATGGTCGCAGTGCAGTCCCCAAACTAATTGTAATTAAAAAACAATTATAGATTATCGGACACAGTGAATATCAAAAAACCAAAATATAAGTGCGGTGCATTTGTGGAAATAGTGATTTTGGCGTAATTAACGCGAAAGTGGAACAAATCACAACAAAGTAAGAAACAGCAGCCACCAGACCAGATTGAGGGTAGAAATTAGAAGCGTCACAAGCGTCATACATCATTTGTAGGCTGACAATTGACATAGTCAGTGAAGTTAGTCGAATCAGTGTTGCCAGCTTAGAAAATTACATTTCTACCGCTGCGTTCCGTTTTTTACGCAAAGAAGATAAAACTTAAACATGGATAATCAACTTCAAATCTTGTTTGAAAATATGAAAGTCGAAATGCAGAAACAGACCATTGAGTTGAAAGAGTCTATAACTAATTCAGTTATAGAGAAAATGGAAGAAAAACTAAAACCTGTTATAGAGGAAAACAAAAATTTAAAGGTAAAATAACTAAATTAGAGAATGAGATTGAGTATTTGAAAAGAGATAAGAAGCAAAACAACATTATTGTTTTGGATTGAGGAGAGAGGAATCTACGTCAGGGCTAATACAAGAGGCGACGGAGATATTCAATAAAGATATAAATATTAATATTGAGGATTATGAAATAAACACCATTTATCGTATCGGTAAGAGAACCCTAGGTGCAAAGCCCAGACCGGTTTTGGTTTCTTTGTTAATGCATGGAAGAAAAAAGAGATAATGAAAGTCCGAAAGAATTTCAAAGATATATATATCACAGAGGATTATACTAAAGAAGTTTTGGAAAAGAGGAAATTGTTACAAACTAGACTGAAAGAAGAAAGAATGAAAGGAAATTTCGCGTATCTAAAATACGACAAGCTGGTGGTAAAGGAGAATAATATAACCAAGGAAAAAAGAAAAAGAGAAATATCCTCATCGCCGAAAAACAACACCCAAGTTAAGAAACAAACTTGGACGCCATCACAAGGCAATAGGCGTAATGCTTTTGATGTTACGAGAGGCAGATCCAGCTCTCTCTCTCTTCCTGTACGACGGATAATAATAAGCAATAACAATTAGCTATCGGCAACCGGAAAACACAACTATTTAATACAGAAACTCGATTAACTAGAAACCACCAAACTCTCCCAAGCCGACTGGTCCTCGTGGGGGAAAATGACCAAGACCCTCTAAAGATAAAAATAAAAAGTAAGGAAAGAATACAATATAATGATATACATATAGCGACTTTCAACTGTCGATCACTTGGAACCCCAGAACAAACTACAAGAACTGGAATTAGCGTTGAATAAAATAAACTGGGACATAATTGGTATAAGTGAAGTAAGAAGATTGGGAGAAAAATAGAGAACCATGGAAAATACATACTGCACCATATTGGGGAAACGCCCGGTTTATACGGAGTCGGATTCCTGGTAAAAAGAAACCTTGCCAAAAACATACAAGAACTCAGAGGAATTTCAGAACGGATAGCACTTCTCAATATTAAATTGCCTGTAAATGGAGAGGAAGAACAATTATGGTCTATAATTCAGGCATATTCGCCTACCGAACCACTCAGGAAAGAAGATATAACAAAGGTCGAAAGATTCTACGAAGATCTACAATTGACCACTGCAAATGCACATAAAAACATAATAGTTATGGGAGATTTTAATGGACAGATTGGCAAACAGAAGAATGGAGAAGATTATACCATAGGAATCCACGGAGTTGGCAATAGAAGTGGAAACGGATCTCGGGTAGTATCTTTTGCTATTGAAAATAAATTAAGCATCCTAAATAGTTTTTACAAAAGAAACCATCAAAGAAATGGACTTGGATCACTCCCAATGGCCTGCATAAAACGAAATCGACTTAATAATGTCTAACAATGTAAAAGTTTTAAGGATATATCTGTCTTAAACGATTTTAATTTTAACTCAGACCATAGAATGGTAAGAGCGAAATTATCAGGGTCACATACTAAAAAGCACGAAAATTCCACAACAGTATGAGAGCCATTGAATGCACCGGTGATACTGATTTACTCCTGAACAACCTCGACATATCATTGCAAAATGGGGAAAAAGAAAATGAATGTATATCGATTCAAGAAAAATACACCAATCTACTTCAACAATTAAAGTTAGAAACTAAAAAAGTAAATATGATTAGTAAAACAGAGATATCATTGAAAAGTAAGCAATTATTACAAGAACGGAAAGAACTTATACAACAAAGAAAAATAATAATAATTCTCAAAAGATATCAGAAATTAGTAAGGAAATTAGTAAACAACTCAGAAAAGAACGAAAAGAAAAAAGGCTAACAATATTAAAAAAACATATACAGAAATCAGGAGGGATAAGGAAGGCAAGAAAAGAATTAAACCACAAAAAGGACTGGATTCCCAATATGAAAGATAAAGACAAGAGAAAGACCTGCAAACGATCAGAAATACTAGGAATTGCAACGGATTACTACAAAAAATTATACCAAAGTCGAAAAGTTCAACATGTAATAAAGGAATATAACTCAGTAAATAAAGAGAAGATCGAGCCAATTCTAAAGGAAGAAACAATAAAGTCTATAGAATCTCAAAAACTAGATAAAGCACCTGGATCAGATTTAATCACAAATGAACTATTAAAAACAACACTACCAGTGATGGCCCCAAGACTTACAAATTTGTTCAATGAAATCCTTGAAACAGAAACAATCCCGGAAGATTGGACCAAATCGACAATCATACTGCTGCATAAGAAGGGAGACAAGGAGGATATAGGAAACTATAGGCCAATTAGTTTGATGTCTAATATTTATAAAATATTTTCAAAAATTATACTAAACAGAATCACCAATACGCTAGATGAACACCAACCTAAAGAACAAGCTGGTTTCCGAAGCAAATTCTCTACTATAGATCACATACACACTCTCAGACAAATTCTACAAAATATAGTGAATACAATAAAACATATTACATAGGGTTTGTAGACTTCAACAAAGCGTTCGATACATTGGAACATGACTATATATGGGACGCTATGAACAGACAAGGGTTCAAGAAAATACATAAGAATAATTAAAACGTATACACAGCGAGTACAGCAAAAGTGAAACTCGAATATGAAGGTAGTGAATTTCCTATTAAAAGAGGTGTACGCCAGGGAGATCCGATATCACCAAAAATATTTTCAGCGGTGCTCGAAATGATTTTCAGAAATCTGAACTGGACCAAAAACGGCCTCAATATAAATGGCGAAAATCTCAACCACTTACGCTTCGCAGATGATTTGATTTTATTTTCTGAGGACGCAAGAACTCTAGAAATAATGTTACAGCAACTATCCGACGAAAGCGTTAAGGTAGGTCTGACAATGAACCCAACGAAAACCAAAATTATGACGAGTTCCCAACAGATAGCACACAATGAACTGATTATAGTAAATAGCGAACAATTAGAATATGTAAAGGAATATATATACTTGGGCCAACTTATATCCACAGATGGTAGCATGAATAAAGAAATAGAACGAAGAATAACTAATACTTGGAAAAGTTTTGGTCTCTTAAAGAAATATTTAAAGATAAAGATATGCCAATGACTGCAAAGAAGAAAGTATACGAACTATGCATTATGCCATGTTTACTATACGGATGCCAGACATGGGCGCTAACAGAGTTACAAGAAAATAAATTAAAAGTCTGCCAAAATTCAATGGAAAGAAGCATCTTGGGTATAAAAAGGAGTGATGGAGTAAAATTGGAAATAATTAAGAAAAAGACCAAATTTAAAAATGTTCACACAGCCTATAGACAGATCAAATGGCGTTGGACAGGACATATGTCAAGAGAAAATATAGAAAAATGGAGTAGGTTAGTAACAGAATGGTATCCAAGAGATGGAAAAAGAAGTAGAGGCAGACCAAACAAAAGATGGGAAGATGACTTGCGGAAAATAGCTGGCCCAGTATGGAGCCGATTAGCAAGAGATAGGGACAAGTGGAAATCTTTGGAGGAGGCCTTTGTCGACAGACAAGCTGTTCAACAAAAGCAACCAGTTGCCGACTAAATTAAATTTAAATGAAATTAGAATGTAGTTAGTTAGCAAGTAAGTAGGCATGTACCAAATATTGTAAAAAGAAACAGCAATAAAGGCTATTTTATTTATTTATTTATATATATGTCGGCGCGGGATACTGATAAGCTTGTATTGGCCGGGCGCGTAGGTGACGCGCATTTCGAGAACTCGAGAACAATGTTTACATTAACAGCATTAGCTGTGAGATTGTGGTTTGACAAAAAGGAAGTCTTTGTTTGGTGGAACGGGGCAGTGAAGGATTCTTAGAAATCACTGTCGAACGTGGCCGTGGGTCTTGGTATATAATGTAATCTTATGATTAGTTCTTTGTTCTATGTTTTGACTTGGGTGCCGAGCGGGCATTACTATTCGGCTTGTGGTCGAGACGGGACGCGCGCTCTCCCGCGGCTTAACTAAGTGAGTCGTGTGTGCTTATACCACTTGACCCACGGACTCGTTTCCGTTTCGCGATAAGTTGTTTTATTAGAGAAAGGACTCAATTAGTTAGTGATTTTAGTGTGTTGTTACCTCATTTCATATTGTGACTTTTATCATAGTTTATTGACAATTTATTAGTGGTTTATTATTGTTGTACTTTTTATCGATCATACAACTTAAGACTATACTCGTGTGTGTGATTATCCACTATTGTCTGCCCACAAACATGGAGACGATCCCTGGCGCTTCGGATGTAGTTGTGGAGTCTAACGCTTCGACATATATATAATGAAAATAGGTTGTCTTCGTTCGCCAATCACGTAAAAACTACTAAACGTATAAACATGGGACTGGGACCATTCGATGCGGAATGATTTGTAGATGGTTCTAGGCTACTCATTTTTAGAATCCCGTAAATCCTTCGCCATTTTATTTACAATAGAAATTACCCAGAGAAGCGGGCGGGTCAGCTAGAAGACATATAAAACTTTGTTAGAAACAACCGAAGTTTTCGTCTTCGATGTAGGAACACGTAAAATATCAATGGCAGGCGGTCCTAACTCAATAAAGCTCTCACGGTGAAGTGTGCGGCATCAAACAATCATTGTACTTGGGGCGATGTTTCATTACTAGAGAAAGCCCATGTAATCGAAGCTATTTATCTTACCGCGGACGTAGTTTGTAAGGGTGATGTTACATGCGGGTTAGTCACAAACGAGAGCAATTCATTTGCGGAGAGAAGGTAGTAATAATGAAAATGTGCAGGTTTTCAAAATTTCTCGCAATTTCTATGAATGTAATGTAATCGATATTCTTACAGAACATCGTCGAATGTACATAAAAATAATTGGATTCATTTAATCGTGTATCTGGTCATGAGGGATATGGTAAGCTCAAGGCATAGTGTGGTAATTAGCGCATACGAAAAATGTGTTTTGCTTTATGTGTCTTCGTCATTTTATACCGGTCTGATTACTAAGATCAAAAAAAAAAAACTTTATGTTAGGAGCTAGAGGTTTATGGCTCGCAATACAAAAATTAGCAATCCTTTACTTCGGCTCAATATTTTTAAGTGATTTTAAATGTAAAAGCAATGGATGCGAATGTTCTCGAGAAATAAAAAAAATGTATGTTGAAGGCGTTAACACAGACAAAAATTTTTGTTTTTTCTTCTCTAAAATATAAATTATTTGCAAGCATTAATTGAATAAATAAAATAATAATACTTTGGAATTTGGCCTTGACTTTCGCCCATTCTGATTTTTTTCTACGTTGTCATTACTACTTTTCTTGTCTGTTTAGGAGAAATTTCTTAATCGATTTTAAAGCAATTTCACGATGAGTTAGGGACTTGAAACCTTGAACAAAGCTAAAAACTGGATGACAATGCAATATGAATTCGCTTTCTTATCTATTTATTTGTTTGGTTGCAATTTTGTAATCGATTTTAAGCCAACTTTTCGATGAGCTAGAAACTTGAAAATTTAAATATATCCCACAATAAGTAGAAAAAAAAAAAAACTTGGTTGCCTGTAAAGTCGGTATACGGGCGAAAGTTTTACGTGACAACGACTTTGAATGGTAAAATCATTTTAATGTGAATATTCATTCGTATAGTAGGAAGAAGGATGAAATAATAGTAACAATTTAAAACATTTATTTATACAAAGAATTATATTTAAAACATTAATTTATACAAAGAATCTCGCACTGAATTTCATATTAACAAAATTTTATTTTTACCTTTACACATACATACGTATTTATATACAAATATACATACAATAACTTGCAATACATTTGCAAGCTATGCACTAATTCTCTAGTGCTGCGCGCGCGGCAGACCGATCATAGTTGAGTGGGAGAGAGACGCAAGGCATTCGGCGGGCCTCTCTCTCGTTCGGTGACTCATCGTTACGTTACCGAGCGTTACACTTTTTCATAAGTGACTCCCAGCCGCAACCTAATTTAAGACGTTGTCACGTCAATAATAAGATTGCTTTCACTATAAGATCTAAGTTATAAAGTATACCCAATTCTAAATCGATTGTAAAATTTCATACATCAATACGAAAAGGCAGAATATTAAGTAATATTCTACATTTTAAAATAAATCACTTTAAATAAGTTTTATTTTGTAATAGTGATTTTTGAATAGACAATAAAATATATGTAATATTTAAAATGAAAAATTTACGCACTCACACACAGACACACACAAGAACACATGCACGTACTAGTCTAGTCTATAAGTTTAAAATCGTGTTAATTCTTCATACTATGATTAAAATTAGGTGCTATAGCTCATTCGATCCGGAATGATGTCTAGATCATTGTGCTAAGTAATTAAATTAGTCCAAAAAAAATTCCAAAAGTTATAAGCAATTAATGACCTTCAGAAAATAATGTTTGGTTTGTAGGTTATTGTACGAAAACTATAAATATTTTCGAAATTTGAAAAAAGACCTTAAAGAGGAGGAAATCTACAAAAAAAAAGTTCCAACTCCCGGAACTATACCTCCATTATTTATAATTTTAATTTAACGCTGAAAATAGCCCTCCGCGCGCCATTGTTAGGTTGCGCGCACGGCCTCAAAAGCGAATACGTTACTTAAAAATTTTTTTTTTAAGTACTTGAAAAGAATTGAAAAATCTAAAAAAAATGTATAATCTAAATAATCTAAAGAATTGATTTCCGTTGGAATTTTTCATAAAAACAAATTTTTCAATATGCTAGACTATTGTTAATTAACTAAAAAAAATGTTTAAATAATCATCGTTCTAAACTAAAAAAAATGTTTAAATAATTGCCGTAAAATTATTTCGCTTCGTGGAGCTCCACTTATATACATAAAAAACAAGATTGCATCATTATAGTTTTAAAAATGTTAATACTTTGTTTATAATATTTTTTTTAAGTTAACAATAAAAGAAAAAAGACAATAATGTTGAAAATATTTTTTTTTATTTATTATTATATTATCGTTTTTATGTCAATAAAAGACAGTTTTGTGAAAAAAAAATTTTTTTCTCCATTTGTTTACAAATTCTTTATAAACAAATGGACTAATTTAATATTAATTTTTTTTTTATAATTGTGTAAAGAACTGTCAATTATGATTAAAAAAATTCTTAATAATTATTTTTAATTGTTTATAATCGTTTTTTTTATATATTTGTTGATTAAATTATTAATTAATAATTTTTTTTTCTAAAAATCATAATTAATATTTCTTTACAAAATAAGAAAATAAATTTTTTTTTCTTTAACAATAGCATCGTTTATTAACCTTACAATTTGTTATAAACAAATTTTCAACTTTGTTTAATTTTTTTCCTGAAAGTAATAATAATTACAATAACGACCCCTTGCATTAAAATATCGAAAAAAAAATTATTCTATTTTAATCTATTTTTTTAAGAATATGTATAAATGTGCATATACAATAATAATTACATTTCTACAGAAAAATTAATTTATTGTTTATTAATTTCATCGCTAGTGACTCAGGTCAACTATTTGTGAATCAGTTATCTGCGAATATCAACTCAAATGTGCCCCACGTTTTCCGTTTCAAATGTTACAATTATTTCCATATCATTTCGAGCAAAAGCGGTCGTTTTTAATGATTAGCTCATCGCTTAACGCTGGGCATTCGTTGGGAAGCGAAGAAAAGTTCATTAATTTAACCCTTCACCCTCTTCGAAGCGTGTCAAACGGGCTATCACCTTTCCATTAGAACTATTTCGATTACAACTTGCCTTTCATCTTGTCGGTCTTTTAAGATACTTTGAAGCCGATGAGATGTAGACGGAGTTTGTGTGCTAAACGTTTTAATGCGACTCTTCAAGTTTGTGTTTACTCGATCACCGTTCATGAAATCGTAACGCTAAATATATCATAATAGTGACGTGCGGACGGTCCATTAATTTTGTAAATTTAACTTGATTAAATTGTAAATTGAAACTTTCTAAATTAAACTGCCATTTCAGTGTACCCGGAAGATATAAATAAATCATCGGATGTCAACTTGGATGTGTGCATTTTCTTATTTCATTCCAAATTAGAAAAATGTGATGATTTACTCTATGAAATAGTTAAGTCTCTGTTGTTTTGTGAATTAATTGGTATGGTATTTCGCGTGTTAAGCGTAATGTCGCTTTAGCAATAACTAAAATACAATCATGTATCAATGCTGTATTGTTAAAATGGATAAACACTTCAGTGAACGAAAAATTGGGAACAATGTCTTTATATGCATTTTAAGGTATCTTATTTATAAATTCAAATTTCACTTGTCACCTAGTTTCTGTACAATCCAATACTTGAGGATGTCATTACCCATGATAAACTCATAACTAATTTACAGATCATGATATACTCTTAATAAGTTTCTGGAATATTCACGAGGATATCGAACAAAGTTTCGATGATGCGGTACAGTTAATCAAATATTGTCAGTTACTGGATAAGGACTTCAAGAGAAAAACTTATCATAAACGATATAGACTCACTGGTAGATAAACGTTCAAAGCAAGCTTAATTCATAGAATTCCCTACGTAATTAAATACTACAATCTACGTTTAAGATGACTTATACCTGTAGCGTTAAAATTTCTAACTATACATGTTTTTGGTATAGTCTAACTGTACTAAAAGCACTCGAAACTCACGACGTTAGATAATTATATCTAGTTTGAATAATAACATAAATGAAATAACGGAAGTGTCTTGGGGACACCTGGTCGGAGCGAAGTTATCGCTTTTTTGTAGATGTTTGCTATAAACTATGTTATAAAAAAAAACAGCCTTAAATAGGTAAAAATAAAAATTATATGCAAATTTTGATATTATTTTTAATTAAATTCTAAAATATTTATTTATTTATATTTACTTATAATAACGTCAATTTACAATGATTTATGGTTATATTAATATAAAAAAAAATATAAAGTAATATAATTTGTACACAGAGAGCACTGCTACAAAATTATCGTATTTCTAAAGTTAAATATTTAAACAGTAAATGGCGTTTTCCAACATTTTTTTTAAATAAAATTCATCGTATTATTATTATTTTAATAATAAATAAAAAAGTAGTACAATTTGCATACTTAAAAAACTTAAAACATTCAAACATTTTTTCTCGTTGACAAAATTAAATGCTGAGAAAATATAATGATACATAAATTCCTAGAAATATTTTCATTACAAAAATTTAGAAATACTTAATCGTATATCTTTCTTTTCGCACAGATATTTCTTTATTTGTGTTTGCAAATGAAATGTTCCAGAAAAATAATATCCTTTGAAGTTCCTTAAAACTATTCTATTCTTTTCGAAGTTCTTTATTAAAATGATAACACAATAATTACTGTTATTATGAAAGTATTACTATTTGTATTAAACGTAACAATGAAATTAATAAAAAACATTTGAAAGTAATTAAAAAAATAAATGGTAAAACTAAATGTGCATGCCTTAAGCGCTCGTGCCATACCTATATTGTTCAAATTCGAGGTTTAAGATAACATATGAACTTTTCACCAAAAAACCTCTTTTTTATTTTTGATTTTCAAATAGTTTTATAATAAACTTGAATCGAAAAAAAGATAGGTAGGTTTTTTCATATTCATTAGACATCATTATGCAAAATTATATGTGTAGTTTAATGTATGATTTTTTTCACCTATAACGAGACTCTTTTATATTAATACTGCCATCTGTTGGTAATTACAAAAATAAAAATGCTCACGCTCACGCTCACGTTCAATTTATTTTTGTAGTTGCTAACAGATAGCGGTAATAATATAAAACATTCATCTCAACCTCTATTTCAGATATTTAAGCGAAATGGCGGATCAAAACATGATTAACTGCCAGTTAACATATTCAATTACTAATTGGTACTATATCAAGCTGTGATTTTCAACACAGTTCTTCCCAATCGATTAGTGATGAGATTGAAAAAGAAATTAAGTTTAAAATTTAAATAGGTTTTAGTCATCGTGGCCACACCCTGTGTAGACGGGATTTTCAGGCGACCGTAGAAGCATACCTACGTCAGTGTTCAAGGCATGCAAAAATAATATTAGGACGGATTCTAATCTGGGCACCTCGCGCGTGTAACGTAATGCTAAACAGCTGAGCTAAATCGAACAACTGATTTTCGGACAAAAACAGTTGTGCTATCCTTCAAATATTCTATACCGTTTACATAACGTTATTTTTGGCGGTCTAGCTCTTCGTGGCGTGTCATGGGATAAGGAACTTCGTCCCAAAAGGTTTTTTAAGTAATACTACCCAAATGTACAAATACGGAAAGCTTTAAGGTGCACAGGATCATAGTTATCCAGCCAAACATAAGTCCTACCTGTATATGCTACAGCATAGACGTCAGTAGGAGAGAGTGGTGTAATACCTACAAGAAAAAAACAATGAACAGATATATACATGGATAGTGGACAGGTTGGAGAAGATAAACTTCGATTTGATGCAGTAAATTGACGTTTTATCAAATGGGATAAGAGGATCACGTCGAGGATCCTGTTTAGTTGCCATTTCGTCAACATCTATTAGATGGGTATGCTACCAAATGTAATGTGAAACTTTTTAAATAGGATATTTTGACTACATACAACATATCCTAAACACAGCAACACACATAGACCAGGGTCGATAATTTTAGAAACGAAAAAAAATTATAGTAGAATGAAACCTATTGGAAAAGGAAGGTTACACCACCCAAATGAGAGGAAAAATAAATTACGGTCGATCTGAGGTTGGGAAGGGGTAGGGGGTGCGTTTTTAAGGGCAAAAATCGGTTAATCTTGATTTACGGCAAAACTACAAGTCCTATCGAAAAAAGTCAAATGGCAAAGTTGTAGGCACTAATAAGATCTACAAATTTTGTATTTAGACTTTTTCTCCTTAACCTCAAAATTCGTAAAAATGCAAAACCACATTTTGGTTTTATTTTATCTTTATCAAAAAATTTTTTTTATGAAATTTGGTGAAAAGTTACCTATTTATATCCCAAACACGCTGGAATTTTTAATTTAAAATATTTATTTTTCACCCTATTTTACTCGATATCGAAAAAACACCTAATTTTCGATCGAAAATTCCACGTCAAAATATCATATTTTTCAAAAGTCGGTAGCCTTTTTGTTCGTTGAAATCTCTACTTTCTGATGGTGTAAAAAATATACATTTTATTGAAAATTTATTCAGAAAATACAAAATAACGAAAGTGATAAAATTTGAATTTTTTTTTCATCTTTATGTTTTCTTTTGAGATATTTATCACAATTTTTACTTTAATTACTCGAAAACGTTTGGTTCTATGTTTTATTAATGAACAAAAATTGCAACTCGAAATGGATTATTATAATTAACTACTAAGTAGGTTAATAAAGTTGATATTTAATAATACATCTATAAAGCTTTGAGAAACTTTGAAAATTTGTTTTAAATTATGTGCATAGATGCCTATTTATCGGTATTTTAAGGTGAAATCTATATACCTGAGTGACCTTCGGAAAATTGTAGCCCATCAAAAGTATTTCATAGAGAAGTTGTTAAACGCCGTTTCAACCTTTGGCTTTATAAAATGCTGGCCACTTAGAAAGTCAAAATAAAAAAACTATAATTAAAAGTTAGTGAAAAATGACAATTCGATTTTGCCGCCAATTTGTACACATTTTTCCTGTCGTCCGAAATTTTCTATTGCGAATTAAATAAGTTACTACCACTATATCCCATTGTTTTTATTGCAAAGGTATAATAAGTTATACAGAAGTGGAGACGGGGCTAGGAGGGTCTGGGCCTTACTACCTGTTATTTCGTAGCAGCTGTAAAACCGTTAGCTAGTATTCGAAATGCAGTACAGTGAATAACATCGTTGATAAAATACACGTGTATACTGAGTTACTTTACAAGAATTGTGACAAATTAAGTTTAAAAAGTTCTGGAATCTACATAGCAAGGTAAATACTACCTGAATTTTAATCAGTATCTATCATATCAGCTCTAAAATAAAAATAGTAATATTCTCCTTTACTAAATAGTATGTTTAACCTAACATAACCTAAAAATACAATCAAATAATATTTTAGTACGCGAATAAAAGATAATAATTTCGTTTATTTTGCACGAACAAATTAAGTTATACTCTTGATAAAACTGTGAAGCATTATTATTAATTTAATTTTGTCTTTTCAGATTTTCAGCATGGATAAATCTGTTTGTATAATCTGCAATAAGGCAGATGATAAACCAGGATGTGAGATAAAAAAAACAGCTTTGAATCGTTTAGTGGGATCTAGTAAAAAAAGAACCGATAATAAATATAAAAAATTTGAGCGTTTGACATCAGCCTTTATTCATCGAACTTGTCAAAGTCATTATAATGATGAGACTGCAATAGCAACATTCCGTAGTTCAAGACATCGGAAATCTAACGAAGGAAAAGAAATAAATAAAGACGCTGTTGGTTTTAATTTTGAATCTCATTGCTTTCTCTGCGGTAAATTTTTCGGTAATAGATCTAAAGAAAAAATTTCATCTGTTGAAAGTCAAGATACTAGAGATAATATATTAGAGTATATTCAAAAACAAAGCACATTAAATGATTTCGATAAAAATATTTCAGCTCGTTTGAGAAATGTGCCTGATTTACTCGCTGTAAAAGCGCATTATCACACAGCTTGTATGTCTACTTTTTATAACAAAAGAACTGAAAGAAAAAGAGGTCGCGTTGCATGTAAAAATACGAAGGATTTTATTAATTATCTTATTAATTATATTGTTGAAAATGAAATGGAATGTCAATTTTCTATCAATGAAATAAAAGAGGGATTTTCAGGAGATCTCCCAGACTACACAACTATTAAGACAAAATTGAAGGAGCATTTTCAAAACGACATCGAATGTCATTTAATTAAAAGAGACATGATAATTTTATACAAAAATGGCACTGCAAGTAAGAAGCTCTGCAAAGAGTGGTACGAAAAAGATTAAAAGTAAAGAAGACGAACGAAGTAGAATTGTTGAAATGGCTGCTGAAATTCTTTTAGAAGATATTCGTTCTAAAGTATACGATACAAGTTATTACGAAATTCCTGATTTTAACGAAGGCAATTTTTTTAAGGACGTTCCTGAAACTTTGCAAGTTTTTTTGAATATTGTGTGTAAAAGTAATAAAGAAAAGAGTACAAATAATATTCGTCGGATGGATAAAAAAGTGGCCACAATGTCTCATTGTATCATTACATCAGTAAGGCCACGTTCTTTTTATCTCAATTTTACTCGGTTTGTCGTCGATGATTCACAAAAATATGCCTCCAAAGGATTAATCGATTCATTATCTAATTTAGGCTTGTGTTCCTCATATAAAGAAACTTTGCGCTTTGAAGCATCGATTATTAAGGACCCTGCTAATCATACGTTTTCTCCAGATTCCTACGTTCAATTTATTTATGACAATGCGGATCATAATACATGTACGATTGATGGCAAGAATACTTTCCACGCAATGGGTGGAATTATGGTTGTTACTCCGGCGTCTAGTGTTACTTCAAAGAAAACCATCTCTAGATTAAAACAGATACCATCTTCTGAAGAGATAGGCGAAATAGGATTTGTGAATTTAAAACGATTTGAAAACAAAAATTCCGACGGATTGAAAACAGTTGAGATAGAAGATATTTTAGACGTTACGGACAACTATGAAATGTCTTCGGCTGATTTTACATGGTTTTATTCAAAATTTACAAACAGTAAATCCGATGGCTGGAATGGATTCATGGAGAAGTCACATAATAATGTGGCTTATCATTCTTCTAAAATTATTCCTGTGCCGTTTATAAAGAACCCACCGAGTGATTATGATACCATTTTCACATCGTTGGTAGAAGCCGCTAAGCAATGCCAAAACAAGTACAAAGATTGTGTTCGTCACGTTTGACCAACCACTATACCATAAAGCTCGTGAAATCTTAGCCAGTATTGATTTAGATAATGATCTCTATAATTTGTCGTCGGTCCAAGTAAGACTTGGGGATTTCATTTATTGATGTCGTTCCTCGGAGCGATTGGATTCATCATGGATGGTAGTGGACTTAAAGAGGCTTTTGTGAAATATATGCGGAAAATTCGTCCGAAAAGCCCTTTCTGGGCACGCATATGCACGAGCTATCAGAGGACATTTTCTAGTACAGCTTGCCTTGTCAGAATTAATTTTTCGTCGATGGAGTTGTCGGACACAGAAAAGGGTTAATGGATACATTTTGCTAGATTTAGGAACTGAACATTTTGGTGACAATTTACATCATGAAGATTTGAAGACTATAAAGGACAAATTTATCGAGCATCTTACATCGATACAAAAAAGAGGTCCTACCGCAAAACTTTGGATACAGTACTGGCAAATGGTCTTATTAGTAAAAGATTTCATTAGGGCTGAGCGTTCAGGTAATTGGGAATTACATTTAAAATGCGTGGAAAGAATGCTTCCCTATTTTCATGCAAGTGGACACTTTTTATATGCAAAATCGGCTCATCTTTACCTGCAAGATATGCGTAAGCTGAAAGATATAATAAATGATGATTATGAATTTACGCAATTCACCGAAGGGTTCTTCACAATTCGGCGTACTCACAAGTTTTGGTCGGGAGTTTGGACGGATATGACGATCGAACAAGTTTTGATGAGATCTATGAAAACTCAGGGTGGACTTACATGGACGTGGTTTGTCTGAAAGTGTTTTGACAAAATTTGTATTAACAATGATCATACTTGTCGAAATTTGCAATGAAATGGAAGATTTTGTAATGTTTCCTTTGCAACTACCGAGCAGCACATAGATTCCAGGAATATCGAATAAAAAGATGTAGCTGATTTACAGATATTAAAAATTTTTTCAACAGATACGATCCTTTTCCAGATACTGATCAAATTATGTCAATATTTTCTGGAATTATTGGCAATTCTGTAAATTGCTACGAAGCGTATGAAGAAGGGAAAAATCTTTGCAAGCTATTGTTGGCATGAATTTTGGCAGTGTTAAATTTAAAGAAAAAACAAAATCTTGTCTCTAAAACGGTTCAATCTTCCGTTAAAGTTAACGGAGATATTATAGCCATTGATCCTTTATTGCTGTTTCAAAGAATATCGTTAACAATCGATAGTCAAAAGATATGGAAACTTATTTACAATACGAGCTTGCTCCATTTCCATTGTCACTTTAAAAATGGCCTCAGAAAAATGTGAAATCTCAGCTTTATGAATTATTTGAGAGCGCAAATGGACCAACGCATTCTGACGGTATCGTGCATGTTGTCGACGGTGGGTTTTTACTGCACAAAGTAATTTGGCAGAAAAATGAAACTGTGGAGGAGATCTTGAATAAATATTTACATTATGTACAAAAACATTATGCAGAAAGCAGCTATATCGTTTTTGATGGATACCCTGAAATTGAAAAATCAATAACTGTGTCAACAGTACCAGTTAATTCAACTAAAGAAGGAGAACGTAGTCGTAGAAAGACATCAGACAATATTCCAACATTCAATTATCAAAACCATACGAAAATACCATTTTGCAAGAAAAGTTTCTATCTAATGAAAAAATAAAGATAAATTAATAAAATCTTTAATGCAAGTGTTACAATCGCAAGGATTTTCCTGTGAACAAGTTAAAGAAGATGCTGATGCTGACATTATTAAAACCTCGATTAAAATTGCCAGAGATACCAATAAAACTGTCATTGTTGTAGGTCAAGATATTGATCTTTTGGTCCTTTAAAATCAATTAAATTCTAATAATCATCAAATTTATTTTCTCAAGCCCGGTTCTGGAAATATAAAAGATCTTTTTCACGTCTAATAGTTTCAAATATGAATCAGTCAAAAACATCGTTGCATTTCTGCATTGCTTTTCTGGTTGTGATACAACGTCCGGATTTGCCGGAAAAGGCAAAAACTATCGTAAATTCATTATTAGGCGATAAGAATTTGTCGAAGTCGGCTCATATATTTTAAAAAGATGTAAGCAAAGACGACATAAAAGAAAATGGATTACAATTAATAAAATCTATTTATAAATGTAAAACGAGAATATTACACTTAATCAATTAAGATTTCAAAATATCAATTGGCAAAAATTAAAGCATCTTTCATATTAGCAAATCTCCCACCCAGAAGGTGCAGCCGAACAACATTGTTACAGGGCGTATTATCAGCTTCAAACGTGGCTAGGTAACGAATTGACAGTAACAGATTGGGGCTGGAAGAAACATGAACGTGGAATTATGCCTAAATTAACTGAAATGGAATTAATTCCGAGGTATTGTTAAAACTATTTGCTGCAGCTGTGAAACTGGGTGTAATAATTTGAAATGTGGCTGTAGAAAACATGGTTTAAAGTGCACAAATTTATGTTCTAATTGCCATGGTTCTGAAAAATGCGCTAATGTAGAGAAGCAAATCTACGAGGAAATCATTAATGATCTAGAGGAAATTCCGGACCATGAATCGATGCAGACTGGAAATAATGTTGAAGACGAAGACGGTGATAGTCTTGAAGATGTCGAAGATCAACCAGAAAAGCCTCTCGAATCTGACGATGAAGAAATACCATCAAAAAGACGGAAACATAAATAAATAATTTGTATCGAAAGTTATTTCATAAATTTTTTGATAAATATTAAAATTAATGCTTTCAAATTTTATATTATGTATACTGTAATCAATAAAAATATAGATATTAAATCAACATTATTTTGCAGGATTAAATAGTAATAGTCACATTTTTTATTAAAATCGCCTTTTAATCCTATTTTTAATAGTTATAACAATGGTGTTTTTGTAATATTTATGTTCAATGGATTTGTAATTTTTTGTTCATTAATAAAACATAGAACCAAACGTTTTCGAGTAATTAAAGTAAAATTGTGATAAATATCTCAAAACATAAAGATGAAAAAAATTCAAATTTTATCACTTTTCGTTATTTTGTATTTTCTGAATAAATTTTCAATAAAATGTATATTTTTTACACCATCAGTAGAGATTTCAACGAACAAAAAGGCTACCGACTTTTTGAAAAATATATTTTGACGTGGAATTTTCGATCGAAAATTAGTGTTTTTCGATATCGAGTAAAAAGGATTGAAAAAATAAATATTTTAAATTAAAAAATTGCGTGTTTGGGATATAAATAGGTAACTTTCACCAAATTTCATAAAAAAAAAATTTTTTGATAAAGATAAAATAAAAAAAAAAATGTGGTTTTGCATTTTTACATGAATGAGGTTAAGGAGAAAAGTCTAAATACAAAATTTGTAGATCTTATTAATACCTACAACTTTGCCATTTGACTTTTTCGATAGGTTTGTAGTTTTGCCGTAAATCAAGATTAACCGATTTTTACCAAAACGCACTACCCTTCCCAACCTCAGATCGACCGTAATTTATTTTTCCTCATTTGGGTGGTGTAACCTTCCTTTTCAATAGGTTTCATTCTACTATAATTTTTTTCGTTTTTAATTTTTTTGACGGCTTCGACCCTGGTCTAACAGGACCGATCATTTGGTCGTAGTTCGTTGTTATCAAAGGATGTTTTACACTCAAGCTGGAAAACAACTTAAATATTTTGTTTGATATGATCCATGATAAAAGGATGATTTGATGTTTGACAAGATTGTTTATATTAATTTCTTTAGTCGTTTCATCTTACCTGTTGTATTAATCTACCATTTAATTAAATGCTTCTTTATCGTCGTATTTATTATCGTCTAGCTTTCAATCCGGAACAATCAAGATGAAAAAATAATTGTTGAAATGAAGGAACTTATCTAAAACGTTGTTCGATTTCAATTATATGAAACTTTGTCCGAGAAGCTGTCCACTCTCCAATAATTGTTAAATATTTTACTAAAGTTGCGAGAAAAATTATCCTTTAAGCGTAATGACATCTTAATCAAAGAACACAAAGATGAAACATAGTAAATCGCCATTTTCATGTTGGTGGTTTGAAGCCTCATTTAAAAGAGTTATTTGATTTCACAATGAAATATTTATATTTTTCTTAATTATTATTTGTATGAATGTATGTTTATTTGAATGTTTGTCCGTCAGTTGAACGTTTGAGCTGTTAAAATGACTATTATGATACAATGGGCAATCTTAAAATATATTATTTGATAACAATGAACAAACATGCCATTGTTTAAATAACCCTTATTTATTATAATACTTACTATTATGAGGTCAAAATATTTTAGAACTTGATCACGTTAAGAGTAAAATTAATCATTCGACATTTCGTAACTAAACGTTACACACAACTGCACAATATATATCAAATACATAAATGAATATATTAAAACCTCAGTTTTAAATCAATAAATCAAACAGAATAAAACTTACAAGTAATAATAGTGGTAATTTATTATTAAGATTGTGTGGTGTAATCGTTAGGTACTCTCAAACACATTTTCAGCGGGCTGTTAATCGTAGCTGTGCTTTGAGTAGGCATTGTTTATCACAGCGATTGTTGTTCTTGTTCGTTGCTCTTTTCAGGGTAGATACGACATGAAAGTGACGTAACCTCCACCTTGGTAGTTATAGAGCATTCACTGATTATTATGATAATGATATAGATAAATAAAAACTGAAATTAAATCGCGACCTGCGGGATGTGCTAGTTGGTAGAAATCATCATAAGGAAAAAACGTCATGCCTCCATTCGATTTTGGCGACTCTCGGCCTTTCTCTAACAGATAAGTGTTACCATGCAACGACGCGACTTTGAATTCATTTTTAAATATTTTGTTAAAAAATATCTATCTATTATAATGTTATATGTATTTGTAATGAACAATAATGTAATGGGTAATTTGTTAATTATTTTATTCATTTCTGAAGACGGTGTGTTTAATTTTTTAGTCTTTAATAAACTCATTTCATAAACATAAAAAGTATCTATCGACTTTAAAATTACATAATAGAGCAGTTTGACCTTTCAAAAGTTTTTTACATTAAAAAAGATAGTTCAGTTTAGTGCCTTAATTAGTGTTTTTGATATAATTCACTACTTTGTATGCATTGTATCGAATTTTAATTAAACGAATGTTTTGTTAAAAATATTATTTTGTATTCCTTCTTTAATTATTGTCAAAAGTTGATAATTTATTTTTACTCTTCCTGTTATTTGATAAACAAAATATAATGCAAAAAAATTTCGTTCCAATCAGGTGTTCCTCGACACCGCTCTTTCTTTAGGAGTGATTCAACTATTTTACTGCCATTGTTGCCAGTTTTTAACAACGCGGGTTTCTATTTATTGAGTAGTTAATAGTGTCGAAGAAGTTTCATTTTAGAATAATTTTTAGAATAGTTATTGATTTGCTATATTAGTAATAAACTTAGCTATATAAATTGTCTTCTTCAATGTTTGGTTTCATTAATTTAAGAAAGTGTTTCATTTTTTTGGTTGCAGTTGAACACAAGCCATTTTATGTTAA
>BGZK01001740.1:0-111985 GCA_005406025.1 Eumeta japonica
AATGAATTCTTTATAACTAAAACATTTTTATGAACAATGCAGTCAAGTGCAAATTAGATACGCACACACATTTATACAATAATCTGTCGGCTTAAGTTATGGAAATTTATAGTTATAGAGAACAAGTTGGGAAATTAGAAATATACAAGTGCCTAAATAAATGTAATGTAAATGACTGGAATTTCCTTAGGTAGGTTTAATAAGTTTTATGTTTTTTAGAATACATAGTTCTCGACAAATCTTTTTGTGGCTGTGAAGTTAGCGTTACATTGTAGCAGTAATAAAAATATAAGTCCTTTTGGAAACCTTGTTCGGATGTAGGCACATGACAGCTGGCGAGTTATTTTAATGTAACTGATTCCTCATCGGCGCTTAATTGACGCCTATTGTACATTCAACGAAATAACGCAAATGTACGTAAGAGGACTAAAACCATATAAAACCTTCTTTTAATTTCAACACACGGTATATATATAGACAATTTCGGAATATTATATTCTAATTTTTAATGAATTATAAAATCATTTACCTACTGAAAGCAAAGAATTAGTTGAATTATATTGAATTTTCTTTGCGAGTGAAATCTCGATTTTTCTTGTTTAGTGCCTTTATCAAATATCACACCAGATTACGAAATGAAATAGGATCTCATTTGAGCAGAAAATAATAAATTGGGTATATTATACTGGACGTCCAAAATATTAATTTGTAATTTTATTAATCATTATAAAATCTAGACATCGACGATTTCAACTTAGGGAATTAATCATATATCATCAATATCGCTGTAGTAATATCATTATTGAGTTTTGTTTCGTTTCAAAATGAAAACTTTATATTCAATAAATGGTACAATATTAGTTATGAGAAAATGAAAAAAAAAACTGCGTCTTATCTCAAATATTGTATTTCAATTTGTTTATCCCATGAAAACGCAAATAGTGACTCAAGGATGTCAACTCAAAAATATCTCCAAAAGTACCGCTAGCTATGTGTCACCTTTTAAAACAATAGACTGACAAAATAGTCACCAACTATGTATCACCAACTATATGTCATGACATGCCTTGTGCTACATAAAAGGAAGTCGAAGTTTATGTCCACAAAAAGGGTTTTCTCAATTAGTCACTATATAGGCTAGTTTAAACCTAGCAATGACTACTTCACTCATGAAGCCATTTCATTTGTTTTTTACATGTGGAAAGACTTAAAACAAACTCATAAAAGTGAGAATGAATTTATGTATAAAATTCATCGTAAAAATTATTAACGGGCCTAATTTTATTACAACGCCATAAGATAGGACCGACAAATACGTCAATATGGCACAGACACACTCCTTGTACGAAACTGGTATGCAAATTGAAAAATAAATTTATTTATTTAGAAATAAATTAATATAAGAATCAACAATATCCATTGAATGAGGAATTGAAAAACTGGTCGTGTTGTACTGTCATCTTTATATTCGTCTGCCTTTCAATATATCGATGATAATACACCATATTATATTCATAGTATGTATTGTAGCGGTTATAAGTAAATTGAAATTTCGTACTAAGTTATCGAAGAATTTGTTTGATGTATAAAAATCTTTTCACATACATATACATACCTACACTATACAGAGTAATATAGCCTATATTTATTTTATCTAGCGTTTATCCCGATATGGTATAAGTTGTATTTGTGAGCAGTATCGGAACTCAAAACCATGACGGTGACCAGAATCGAGACCTAGGACCAGGGACCTAAATTAAGAACGACACTGAGGCCGAAACAGAGTGTCGGATTAGGATTATAAATATGTATTATTTTTAACAGATAGTTTAACGAGGGTTAGGGGAGCATTCTATTTTCCATCTCAAATAACTAAATAACAGATAAGTAAAAATAAAAATTACTCCCGGTCTGTTTGTCTTGAAAAACGAGCTCTGTCTATATAAAATTGGTTTAAAATTTATTTCATAGCTATCTCTGAGTTGATACCATGTAAAATACATACACGAAACGAAGTCTTTATAACATATATTTCAATGATTTTTTTTTATTGGAACGAAGTTCCTTACGGCGGGCTTGGAGGAGATAGGGATTTTGCTGCGCGACCGAACTGAAAAAATGTGATAGTAAGACCGTATGAAAAAGTCCACTTGAATAAACCGTTAAATGGGACGTGCTCGCAGGCGCGACAGTCGTATACATAAGCAGTAGTGTATGCCTTTCTCTTTCCCCCTCTTTCTTTTCGTTCTCTCATTCCTTCTCTCTCTATTACCCTCCCACCCGCCAATGCATGATATATACCCATGAATTCATGGACAAGCAGTGGCTAATATTCACAATATAGATACATTTTACTCGTGAGTAATCACGTTTTATTTTAATATAATTTCAAATCGTCAAAACAATAATAAATATAGTAACAATGGCAAATTGAACTAACAAGTGACTTGGATGCAGTGACAGTGATAATGGTGGGAAATTATTCTATTTCTATGTAATTTTGTGTTGTCAAATAAAACTAAAGAGACATACATATTTGTTATTTTTAGTTGATAATTTGAATTACGGTTTTTATTTTACGTAATTTATTTTATTTCAAATACTTAATTTCCTAAATACTTTCCTGTACTTAAATAAAAACTAATCAGCAAAATTTAAGAGAAAAATCAGAAAACCTACATACAATTGAGCACGATTTTTTTGCAAATTGTGTGTCGGTGTACATTAATGAAGAGGAACTTCGTTTCTACTTGGTGTCCCACGACACCACTCATTAATTTTTCCTTTGCCTAGTAATCCACTCCTGTTCTACCTACGAGTGCAAACCAAGAGCTTTTTATTGAGAAGGCAAGTTTATAAAAAAAAGTAGCTGACCCTGAAGTTACAAGATTGCATACTACGAGCATGGTTTTATAGATGACAGTTGGGTGACAGGCAACATGTTGACGACGCCTATTATGTTTTTGTGAATGTAATACATGTGATAACACGCCATTGTGTGCGGATGACATTTGGACGAACTTGACATATTGATTTCAGTACAATTGACATAGTGATTGAATGTCAATGTTATGTAGTAGAAAGGACGTGTCGCTGTGGAACTAATTCTCGGTTTTGTAAGTAATGCAACTTCTCACGCGATACAATAAAAGATGTGTAAGTAAAACAAAATTATATAAATCAATGTGTTATTTTATAAAACGTAATAAAAAAGTGTTGTCTGAATACACTGAGTGCTATTAACATATAAATCCGACAAAAAAAAAGATTTATATTACCATCCAAAAGGCAAGCCTGCATTTTTAAATGTAAGTTTATTTTAAGATATATTTAAAGGATTTATAGCTAAAGATTTTTGAATTTTATTTAGCGTACTTTATAGATATGATTGCAAAAACAGTTGAAAATTCACATTTTTCAATTTTTTATAAATTTTGAATAAATCACGTGGCTGACCTATCTTGAATCCTTTATTGCAAATACGTTAAAAGTAATTCAGGAATAATTTCTCTTTTCTTTTGAGTTATTTTGGGGCGGTTTTAATTGTTTTCAACCCCTATACTAAAATGCATTTACATTCAAAATTGGGTTTGCCTTTCGGATGGTAATTTGAATCTTCATTTTATTGGGTACATGGTTGCATGATCCCTAGAATACTAAAATTAGCCGCGCGCTGGGTAGTAAATTCTTGTTAATTTCAACAAACTTTACGAACATTTTTATTTATATTTAATAGACGAATTTCATTATATATACAAAATCCAGGCCGAAATACAATTTTCGAAGAGGCATCCTGATTTACTGGAGAGAGGTTCTAAATTGATAAAATGACATCGTATTAAGTTATAATACGTGTATGCATGTAATAGAAGCAACATGTGTTAAACGATTATTTCATTATTATTATATTTTAAATATAAAACATAATAAGAAATAAAGGTATAATTGAATATTTAGTTAATTTACGAAATTAGCCAAGTATGTGACTAAAAATAGTTTTGTCTCAAGATTATTGTTTCAATTTATATTTTATAAAAAATGCCGTCTAAATGCTACACAAAGTTAACTGAACTGTTTAGAAAAATACTCTATGGTAAAAATACTCTATACAATACAAATTCTTACATAAGGCTTATTAAACCCTAATTCATGTGTTATTATCAGTTTTTTAATATCTCGTTTATATCAAAATTCAATGGCAATGCAATAAAAATAAGAAATTTCATCTGAAATTTCGACATTGTGATAATCTCACATTACATGTACTTGTTGTTGAATTTGCCAACCGAAATCTCCAAGCAAAAAACCTTTGTCTTGAGCGCGGGGCACAGACAGACACGTTCACAAACCAGTTCGTAAGTGGGAAATTTGCGACTCGTGTTTTAGTACTAATGAAAATATTTATGTTCTCATCGATATCCACAATAACGTAGAAAGCGATCCATGTAAAAATTGACATTTTCGTGAAATAGAATTTTCTTAATAGTGTTACACGAAGCTAGATAGTTTTAGTTTAACTGTCAGCTAAAAAAAATAAATCTTTCTGAAATTAGGAAATCTATTGTTTTTCATCCGGTTATCGAAATTTTAATCTTCAACGAAGGTTTCTGACATTTTCAAAGTGTGCGTGTGTGTGCGTGCGTGCGTGCGTGCAAGCGTGCGTGCGTGCATGTGTGTGTGTCTGACCTATCTTTAATTGTGTTTGTGTGTGTTCTGTGTATATAAACTTACATATCTCTTAAGCGAATGAATTGATTAAAAATGGGCATTTGAAAGGAGATAACTAAACTTAAATTGCCTGAAAATTTTTGGAATGTAGAATCAATTAATTTCGTAGACTTTGTGAATTCCAAAAAACAATTATATTGCAAAAAGTGTTTTCTATATTATTTCTAAGCTATCGAATCGATCAACTCAAAAATTTAGTCAATTTCGTTGCTCATAAATCTGCGTTTCGTGCTATACAGCATTTTATCATGCATATTTTCGCAAATATTTATAATCTCATCCTCTTATAAAACAATTTTGTCAAATAAACTATATTCTATTGTGTGAGGTGTTAATTCGCGGAAATCCATAATAGACGCTTGTCTGCAACATGCATTAACATGCAGCAGGCGACCCACCGATGACCTTCGAATCTGCCTCTCCACTGTGAATCTCTATACAAAGAATTGCATATTGATTCGAGACGATTGACAAATATCGAACACCTGAGCAAGTGTTAATTTATAATTATCTTAGTCCGCTAATCGTTATATTGTTAATTAATTAGGTACGTTTTATGCCAATCAGGCACATCCTCACGAAAATGCAGACAGTCACATCCACCAGGGCGTTAAGGGCGTAAGGAGTGTTAAAAACAACATAGGCAGACCCAACTTCCTCATGTGAAATGCTATTATGCAATGCGAGAGACGAAAGCACCCTTAACAGCAGCCACATACCACCACCAATAGACATGCCTGTTAATTGTCACAGACTAACCATCACCAACCAATACCCGTAAACATAGAGATAACCTCAAAATTAATTTAACAGTACTACATTCTGAATTATCGTTCAAATTACATAACATCGAATTTGAGTTGGTCGATCTAAAAGCTAGAGAATTGGCCTCTATATTCATAAAAAGTTTTTAACACAAAAGAAAAATTTACAAAGTTTAATGATATATCAAAATCAGTCTAATCTCATTAATAATTTAAACCAAAACAACAAAACTAATTATATAATAATACTTCTTTTATCGGAGAATAACTTATCTAAAGAAAACCTATCTAATACAAGACATAATAAGAATAAAGAAACGCTTCTTAATAAAGGAACAAAATTAACAAAATTTGTTGAGAAGCTTAAAGAAAGCTTGTTCAAAATAATTTAAAAAATTTTAAATTTTATGTAATAACTAGCTTCATTGTCACTCAATAATGCTATAAAAAAACTCTGTTCATACAATGATTGAATCTCTACCAAACTGTTTAGATTCATCCGTTAAGCTAATCTGAAAATTTACTAAAAAGTTCATAAAAATAAGTCCAACCATTTTAAAGTCCATAGCAAACATACATATACTCATCGCCTTATATATATATATATATATATATATATATAGATTTCATAATCGTTTAATATTTTGTTAACTAAAATTAAATTAAAAAAAAAACTGCATTCTATTCCACAAACCTCGTTTGCAAATCGGTTGCTTTTCAAAGATATCTTTGACATAATATTTTTAAAATAAAAATTAGGCTACTTTTATAAGTCTAATAATTTTTAAAGAGGAATCAAAGAACTTTGGCCTTGAAAAAGTGAAGAATACTGTTTTCGTGCTTTTCGAACCCAAGACAGAGGTGTTTTGGAGCTGTTACAGATTTTTTAGTTGCCACGTTACTTCTTGAGTAAGTACAATTGGGGCATAAGATACAATAAATTATAATCAGCAAATACGACAAGTTTGGATTTTAATGAATTTAAAAGTACTTATAATAAAAAAAAAAACTCTATGTATATATATCCAATATACATAGGAATAAATCCTTTGCCATGTTTACGGTAGAAATATCATAAAACTCTGATATATAACGAAAATAATTTACTACATATTGAAATGAAACTTTTTGTTCAATTGTTGTGATTTGAAACCCGATGAAACTAAAATGCGTCACGACAGAGACAAACATAAATACATATATAGGATCAAACCGGCGAGAAATTGAGATAGAATACATTCGTAGACCTCCCACTCTCGTTTACTAACCAATTTACTTCTTGAGTGCGCCTGTACATTTCTGAGCTAAGGTGAGAGAGCAAGCGTCGATGTGTATTTATATCACACACTGCCTGCTTTCAGCCGATCGTTTGTCAGTACGTGCGAGTAGGCCGGCAAATTGCGAAGCCTCGGGAGAAGGTACCGTATAGTGAGTATAGTAGGTATATCTATATTGCACTTCAATATATTTAATCCTTTTTTAAACACAAAATTGTACTTTAAAGTTTTAATCTAAATTTATTTTAATCAACAAATTTCGTTTTTTTTTTCTTACTGCTCATAGATCACATGTATAAATAACCACATTAAAATGTAAAATAATTTTTAGTCTTGATAAAAAAATACATACAATTGAAACCCTACCCCTGATATATTTTTGCACTATTTTCGTATACGTTCATTATTATATATTTATTCGTATAATACATTTGAGTATTAAAATATTCATCATTCTCGTAGGTTACTTTTCTGAAGTTTCCCTTCTACCGTGCGAGAATCGCTCACACACAATTTTTTGTTCCGTCAATAGAATTAGTTTGTTATTTCATTATTTCATTAAAGTTTTGAATGTAGTCTCTAAGACATCCACGGATATCAAGAACACTCTAGAATTTACTTCTCAAATTAAGTTTAGGTCTATACAGGTCTATGGCAAAGCTTAAACATTTTCATTTTTGAGGAACAACAAAAAACTCACTACTTTATATAATTTGGAGAAAATGTATAAATAAAATCCTGCTCGAGTTGTTACTGCAGCAAGCATAAAAATAATGACGAAGTTAACGACGCGTCTATGTACTGAGGCCTTTTCCCATAATAAAAATGTTCCAAAAACGTTTTATATTTTTTGCACCCGATTTGTCTAAACTCAGCGCAGATACATGGTCGTACTTATCTGTAATTGTGTAGAGCGAACAACACGATATGTTACTGATACACTTGTCCGTGATCGGTTTTTCGAAAAAGGACAACGTGCCCCATTTCAATTTCAAGACATGTAAGCAAATTTGTTTGTTTGCTCGTATGTCGGGAGATGCTCTCGTATTTTTATTGAGAAGGGTCATAATTTTATGTACATCGACGGTATTGTAGTATTCCATTATGAATACCTCAAAAGCAACTTATTCTATTTCCACGGACGAAAACTTACTCAAATTTAAAAATTATACAAAAGTGTCACTATAAAGTATTCTAAATATTAGTTATGTAATTTCTTATTAAATTAAAGACGTCTCTGCTCAAATATTGCCCCAAGACCAAATTTAATATGTAAGTAATTTCATCTATAATTAACATAACATCTCGTACATTTTTCATGTGTATCTCTTAAGCGTGTCGAACAAAGGCGGAGTAGCAAAAAGGCGTTATATTAAAAATCTTTAATTGCACATAACAATATACCGTGTACCACTAAACAAAATCTATTATCTATGGTACAATATGCTAATGAAAAATGGGTACATACCTATTCAAGATGACGGGTCTTGGTGTGGTATTGGCAGGCATTGTAGCCACGGTCGGGACAAAAGTGGTAGCTGCTGTGGGCGGCGCGGGGGCGGGTGTGGTTGAGACTTGCGGAGGATAAGGCCGTGGAGGCCTAGACTCTGTCGTTTCTTTTTCTGAAAAACCCATATTAATTAACCGATATACAAAATTAAAAATCATATACAATATGCATTAAACTAGGTACTTTGTAAAAATCCCATATTTGAGTTTCTCAACTCGACAGCTCGAACTGGACGTGATATATCTCCGAGAACATCGATTTGTTATTATAATTATTATCCTTTGCAAACGAACATAAAGTGCAAAACATTTCTTTTTTGCAATTTTTTACATTAACTCTTTAACTGTCCAATTCGTTTTGGAACAAATTACTATTTAATTTTATAGTGTCTATTGAGATAATCGGTAATCATTCGGGGCGTCAATTATAACCTTATCAAAACTTTCTTTCAAAACTACCCGATCATTCGATAATATGAATTTTGAGTTAATTTTGTTTCACTCTCCAAAACTCTAATTTATAGTGTTTTTAGTATGAAAATACAGTACAATAATAATGTAATGAAAATCAATTGAATTCTAACTTAGTCTTAAATTAAATATTTATTAATCAATACTCAGTTTACTACTTGCAAAATCATTAATATTGACCACTGCGGGTAACTAATTGTACCGTAATTCTGGTATTACCGCTTTTATTATGGCCAATCTCATTTTCTATCATTTCTATTCAGACTATTAACATGTAATTATTTATTTAGCGGATCCACATGATAAACTTTTAATATATAAATCACGTCGATTAGATAATCAAGGAAAACATAATCCAATGTTATTGCCATTGAAGATATTAGCATATTGTTTTTGCATTTTAAATTAGAATAAACGATTAAATTCTGACAGTTGGTTTAATTATGTAGTTTACGTCATGAGCTTTAATAAAAATAGACGGACATAATACTACCAAAGAATGCATGGCGGCAGGCCACGTATGCATGTGAAAACATATTTAACAAGACGTTAACAACATAAGTATGGAGAAATTGCCACCGTAATGACAATCGGTAAACTTAAGTTTATAATGAGCTGATTTTCTAAAGCGTCAATTTTTACTGTCAGCATTGCTACTCCGTCCGCCTATAATTTACATTGATGGTTTATTTAAAAAATGGTTTGCATATATAATACCGAACTATAATTTATGATCAAATAAATTAATATGTAAAATAATATCTCACTATAAGCCTTTTCCTACTTCCTACAATATACTACGCAATATTTTATTATTTTATTTCTGCGACGGAGTTAGGAAAATACGCTTTCCTCAATTTTATTTTTATTCAAAATTACATAAAACATGTGACCATAAACATCCTACTTCTACGTAGTTAAAATTCATCGGTGCCCATATTAAGGAAACTTATTTCTTTACATACTTTTTATATAATATGACATTTTTTGTGGACAGCATTACTACATTTTCAATAATTTATCTGATATTTAACAAATAAGCTATTAGAACTTAATGTAAAAAATAAACTATTATCCTATTTTTAAGATAATAACTGTATATTACGCACACACTAGACGTATCAAAAATGAGTACTTAGGATGATCAGTTTGTACTATGCAGTCCCGTCTAGGAAATTTCAAAATTAGTGTAATCCTCGCAATAATTACATCTCGGATTTTCTTTTCATGGCTATCGATGGAGTAGTGTTTTTAAACTGTTATTGTAGATTTACAACCAAGTAGAAGAAAAATGTGAAAATCACACTATAACTGTCCACGGTTAGAACGGGCCGAAGAAAAAAATCCTCTGAAATGCAATCAACTGTAGACATGGTTATGATTTTACTGTGTATGCACCATAGATGAATATGAATATATAGAGAGTATGCACACTCGCAACCCCATATTTTTGAACTGTGAAAACGGAACGCTAAAAAAAATAAAGCATCTGTCTGAATGAACAAATAAAAATAATTTCTTTTGACTATTTAATACAGATACATTGTGTTGTAGTAAGGAAACCTTAGTGCGCGAGTCCGACTCGCACTTGGTCGGTTTAATTAATAACCATCACACAAATTAATATTCATATTTTTCAATAGAGTAAATACCGATAAGTTAAATATTTTCTGTGATTCGCAACCTCCACAGATACATCCAACAGGACAACGATAAAAAAAAAACAAAAATTTCGATGTTGTTCTAGATCAAAAATTACGGAAGCCTATTTTTATCCTGTGAATGTTACCGACATCGCTCGTAGTTGGCAACTATCTGACATATCAGGAAGCGAATAACGTAACGCGATTAAAATTATGCGCATTTGATGTAGCGGGCGGTGCGAGGCGCGCGGTCCCAATACAAAACATCTTAACAAATTTGACTGCGCCGTCAATTTTCGTAACAGAGATACATTTATATCTCTATATAGGAACTTCACGAGCAAGACCACTTGCCAAATTAATAATGCCAACTTGTCAACTTGAACTTATCACAAGACGGAAAACACAAAAACATTATCTTCCATGCGATTATATATGTATAATTGAATCGTATTAAATTTGTATGCGTTAAAGACACTTAAATTCAAATTCATAATAATTTTATTTCAAGTGATATTAAATAATATTTGAAATACGACATAGTTTCGTTTGCGAATTTACACTTTCGTAATTTAAAAAATATCTAATTTCTAACCAAATTAATAATGTCAACCACTGTTACTAATTTTAACCACAAAACACAAAACTCTCAAACGTATGATGATTTATTGCGATTAAACATGATATAAATTTAAAAACTTTAATATTTAAAAAAACTCTTGCGTTTTCATTGTCGGTTTAATGTGCAGCGAGAATAATTCTTGAAAAATAAATAGATAAAGTAATTCGCTATTTATAGATCTATCCATAAATAATGTAATGTGATATGATTCTATAATTATTTCCCAATTTTACTATACATTAATGTTTAGAAATGTATAATAATGCACTATATATTTCATATATAAAAACAAAATCCTTGAGCTTTTTTAAACCAAAAACTTAAAATTTCTCCGACGTTGTCAACTCGTCAATATAATTATGCCACTTTTGCCGTGACGACTTCAAAAATGACTATGGAAAAATGAAGAAACGATTGAGGATATAAGGCTAATTTTTACGACCACGTATTTAACATTTAAAAATTTTAAATTTGAATCCTTTAATAAATAATTTTATTATACGTTTCACAGTTTTACGTTTTATCATAAGAACAAGGTTACAGTGGTTGGCATTATTGATTTGATTAGAAATCCAATATTTTAATTACCCACCATGCAATCGCGGGGGCGTTAATTTCGTTTTGAGTGGGCTGTGGCAGGAGTCGAAATACCGCCACCGTAGTCGTTACAACAGACTGGACACTGCATTTGTTTATGTATCCAAAACACTTAGTTACCTCAGCCAAGCTTGTAATACTAAAAATTGGTTTAAAAAATTAATTGTGTCGGGATTTGTCTTGAACCCTAAAAAGCGTAGATAATTTGGTCTTATCGTGAAGTTTTTTTGTTATCCAAGGATTTTTCTAAATCATTAAAAATGGGAGGGAGTAGTCGATAAATATTTCCATCTTTCACGCTTTTTGTATTAAGATGTAGTACTGCTAGCGTAATATTCGTTAAGTGATGACGTAAACGTAGTCGATTATTTCATGATTTCTTGACACGCATTACCTAAAGTAAAGTAACGTAAGGACATTTAAAAATCTGACTACATAGTATCTCTACTTTTCATCTGAAACTACATAATTGTAAATAGAAAATGGAAGTCTTTTAACTTCCATTTTTTATTAGGGTTCCGCGCCAAAGTAACAAAAACGGAACCTTTATAGTTTCGTCATGTTCGTCCGTCCGTCCGTATGTCACAGTCATTTTCATCATACAAGACTTATACTGATGCAATTTATAGTATAGGTGTCTTGTTGGTAATTAAATAAGAAAAAAAATGTTTCAATGAAAAAAATTTTTTAACTTCTGTTACATGTTGTAGTGCGTTTAATAGAAATATTTATTTTTATTATTTAATTACGAAACTAAGTGGCGGCTTGTACTAAACATCTATACTCCGATTTTTATCAACATACATCTTCAATTATAGTTTTTGAGTAAAATGCCCGTGACCTACAAAGGAACGGACGGACGGATAGCACGAAACTATAAGGCTTCCGTTTTTGCCGTTTTGACTCGGAAACCTAAAAACGACATAGGTAATCTTAATAAATACTTTCAACGAAAATTATTTTGAACATGTTCAGATTTACTGCTTTTGAATTATTGCTTAGAATCTAGAGCTATAGAATCGAGCAAGGACGGCGACGCGACGCAAGCGACAACGGCGTGGCGTGCAAACGTGAATTGTTATCAATCAGTAGCGATGCTTTGCGATAGTGTGTGCCTTTATGAAGAATATGTTTCTCGCAAATTTTGTGTAAAACAATTTAACACGGCGATAATAATGAAGGGTGTGTGCCTATAGTTAGCGTGTGGGGCCCCATTTCCACTCGTTTTACATACACCTTTGTATGAAACGCATCAACATTTTTAAAAAACGTGCCGATTGACCGTCAACCGGAGAGTTTTTGAAATTGGTCCTTCGACGTACGGGGGATTTCGTCCTCAGTAACGTTTCGCGGCGCGTTCAGAAGACGACGAGCCACATGAGGCGCACACGTGTTTTTCGCTCGATGCGATCATGACTTTCGAGCAATTTATTTTTGAAATTTAAAAAGGGCTTAAATATGGAATTCAAAAAGTCCAGAATGTTCTAATATAAATATACGAATGATAAATTGTGACGAATTTGGACTTGGATCGATACAAAATCATATGTTTTTTAATTTTCTACGTTTTGAACCATAACACAAATAAGTGATCACAGCCACTTCTTCGACGTCCATCTTCCTTCAGAGCCGAACCAGAATGAATACTGATCATGCGACGTCCACTGTACCGTGGTACTCCGTATCACGGTACAGTGGACGTCGAAAATTTCTACGATGCCAGTGGGAATGAGGCCTAAATGCTACGCAAGTTTTATCGACGGCGGAAATCAAATGTAAAATCAATCTCGCTTTTTTAAAATAATATAATTTTTATTCTTTTGTTAATTCGGTTTTGGTGTGGCCGACCGAAGGTCTACGTTGTTATGAGAAGAGGAAGGTGGACTGAACCCATCCAGTCCGGGATTGTGATTCTGGGTGTAGTGAGTTTCGTCCAGTTCATGTTGTTGGGGCTGGTTGGAAGCACATGTTCTAAACCATACTACGATATATATATATATGTTTATCTTATGACGCGTGATGCTAGACGACAGTTTATGGAACCTTTTGCAAGTCGGTAGTCGTCAAAAGAAAGTAATTGCATTCGACATTCCTTATCCAATCACGCATTCTTTTGCTTTGTTTTTTCATTGGAATTTATTTCTCACATTTTCCTGTTTCAATATTCCAGTAACGAATGACAAACATCTCAACAACTGATTGATGTTCGTTACTGTTCCTGAACACAGCTCATATACAGAAAAAATATAATTTCAAAAAAATGTCAGTTATTTTGATTATGCTTTAGTCGGCCGAGCGGCTAGTATACATATCAAGTTTCAGTGAAACTTTTTTATAAATCCAGGCTAATATTAGTTTTCTGACGATATGTAAACCTCAGTTAATAATTTACATAACCCATGTAAAACGTGAAAAACACTGATAATATGCCATCTGCCCTCACATACATATAAAGTTTCCTGAACAAATTCTCTAAACTATGATAATAATACATTAAAAACTAGTGCGTAGTTTAAAAATAGTCAGTGCACAAATGAACAAATATAGATCACTATTTAGTTTTTATGTTATTTTTAGATAGATAGATACCCACAAGTCAATATAATATAAGGAAGGTAGAAAGGGCATGACTATTTGATTTCATCATGAAACTAAACATATAAAATTACAATATAATTTTTAAAACACACGTACATCATTTTGCTTTATGAAAATACACATACTTTGTTGTTGACCGAATAGAATGGACGTTCAAAAGAGAGAATATGAAATGAAGATAATATTTTTTAAGGAGATCACTTATTTATGTAAGGTTTTGTGTTGATGGTGATTGATACCAATCTATGAATGCTAAATAGGTGAACGTCACTTTCCCGCCCACATATGTAACTGACACACTCATCAGGTGCGGTCGCAGTTTAAGATTTTGCATGGGGTCACGGCCTCACAATATTGAGCAAATTGGAATTTATTTTACCTACATAAGAATGACGAATGGGGATGCCGATCTGCGATCGATTAATCGAAGAATAAATTATTTCGACATAACAAATCGATTATTAAAATCGATATTTTGTAGTGAAACGATCCGGTGAATCGATATTTCACCCATAAAAATCGAAATTCAATTATTTTATTTTAAGATAAGAAATATATAACTATTTAGAATGAGTTGAATATGTATTATCTTAATTAGAGGTTCTTATAGATGTTACATTTGATTATAATTGTAATTGTTTAATTCATTAAAAATGATGAAAGATTTATTATTTCAGCGTCTTCCATGTTTTCTGTAATTATACATTCATGTATGTCATAAATACAAACTTTTATCGTAGAACGAGAAAAAAATCGATTTTCAAGATATTGATTTTTTATACATCGATTTATCTGTTGATCGATTTTTAATACATTGATTCGAATCGATTTAAAGATCGATCTTTTTTGAGAAAATCGTCTTCCCTAATCAAGGATCAATTTTTGTATTTCTTGATATTTGGTTTTAATATTGATATTTTTCAATTTTGATACATGTAGACAAAAATGGCCAGTTTTAACCAGAACGAAAGGTAGTGTACAAGAAATAAAAATGATTTAATAAATATGATAGGTCGTTTATTTGGGTAATAGTACTATACATTTTAAAGATTAATCTGATTTAGAATTAATAAGATTAATAAAATGACAAGTGCTTGAAATAGACATAAATCAGAGACCAAATAAATGTACGTATCAAATCGACCGTACTGTCATCTATTAACTTTAATGGAAAACCAAAATGGAAAAATTATTTTTCCACAAAGCGTAAATGACATTTTTAAATTTCATCTTTTTAACTTCCTTCTATGAAAATTAAATAACTTTAATAAATAGGGTATTTACTGTTTTCAGTCTGATTTTTGCAAATCGAGTTTACATTTGGTCTTGAGGTATCAGGGTCCTAAGATTCTATTTTGACTATGTCCCGAGTGATGTCTGTTTGTCTCTCTCTCTCTCTTTCTTTCTGTGTGTGTGCGTGCGTGTGTGTGTGTGTGTGTGTGTGTGTGTGTGTGTGTGTGTGTGTGCGCGCGCGCGTGCATGCGTGCGTGTGTATAAATAAAACTTTTATAACTTTTGAACGGATTAATCGATCGAAACGCGGTTTGAAGTATTTAAAAGGATTTTATTCAACTTAGACTTTCGAAATTTTTAACTGATTTCACCTGGAGATTTTGAGCAACTACAAAAATTAAACTTAAAAAAATATATATATATTTAAATGACTATTAGATTAGCCTACCGATCGACACCGAAATTGAATCAGAGCTTTTAACTAAACAAATTTCATAAAATTGGTTTATTTATTCAAATGATATTGTTGGAGAAAATTTTTCAATTAGTGATTTTCGCAACGTTTCTTAATGTATTCCACCACTAAATTATAAAATCTTACCAGATATTTCGCTTAAAAAGCAACGTTGACTGTTGAAAACTGCATAAAATCGATTTCTTCGTTCTAGAGATATCGTAAACGAATAATTCCCAAAAAGTATTTTTTGAAAAGAACTTCTAAAATTCTTGTTGGATCGATATTTATTATAAATCAACGTTTTTGCTTGAAAAATTTTTTTGAATGCCGCAAAGCAGATCAAAATCAAAGAACGTGTTCGATAAATATTATAATGAAAATAGTAGTGAAATTAAAAAAAAAAAACTTCTTTTTAAATAAATCTAGATGTTCGAACTTCAAAGCTGAAAACGTATAAAAATTATATTCTTGAGCTGGCAAAGCTTAAAAACCATGATAATCGAGTTTTTGAACTCAAATTCAATAATTTACTGCAAGGTACATCTTCAAAATATTATGGAGCAAAAATTTTTCCGGACTGATTTATAAAACCAAGCGATTTTCAAATTTTTGATCTCAAAAGTTTGAAGATGATAAGTCTTTGAACTCTGAGACATTTTTGGATTCGAGGAGCTCAAAAATACATCATTAAATATGATACTGGGAAGTTATAGGGACGGTCTGCAGGGTCTAACGTTTTACAGAATTTTTTGAATGGCTTTAATAGTTATATCTCCGTGGTTTCAGGTAGTAGGTACTGCCTCTGGACTCTACTTTTAAAATTGACGTTTCTCAGGCATTTTTTAAATTGTTTTGTATATCTATTTTTTATTCTCTTGCTTATTTACCTATATTTTTAAAATTTTTGCAAATTGTCGGCCTTTTAAAAGATGAAAATTTAAAAGAGTGTGCGATTTTGGGGGGCGTGACCCTCGTGATCCCGTCCCCCTTCGACCGCCCTTAGCACTCACCTGGAGATATGGAGTTGAACTGTTCCTTCGCTAAGAATTCTTCGAAGTATCTAGTGAAGTCCCCGGTGGGGTCCCACCTCGACGACAGCTTGCCCCACTCCTCTGGGTACTCCGACTTCAAGCGTCTTATGACTTTGACTGCAGCCTTCTTTTGTTTTTCGGTACACCTTACGCATTTGGTGCGTAGTGCTTCCGGCAGTAATCCTATAAGATAATTGATCGAATTTTAGACATAATTAATATAAAAATTAATATATATATATATATATATATATATATATATATATATATATGTGTATATATAATTGACCACTTTTGTATATAAAAATAGCTGAAGTCTTTTTAGAGCTTAGTTTCTTATAGCATTACTATAATATTATAGGGAATAAGTTGGATGACGTACTTGCCGAATATACTTACTAGCATTTATTCTTGATAACACAATAACGAAGTCTTTATTATTGTAAATAAATTCGTTTTATTTGATTTCAAAAAACTATTAAATGATAGCAATTTTTCAGGTAAAATTAATTTGCTTTATACAAAAGTGATATTAATCAACAACTTTTAGCGTTCAAAGTTCATTACTGATATTGTACGTCATTATATTTGAATATCTGTGCGATGATATAAGGAAATATAATTTATTGTATTCCAGTCTTATTACAGCAATTAATTAACTCATTAATTGTTTTTTGCAAATGGTAATAATATAATGTTACTTCATGTTTAATAATATACGTTAAAGTCTGATATGCAATTAGATTTATTAATAAGCTAATTACAATGGGCTAAAACATGGAAGCAGAGCTGTTAACGAAATCATAGTCAAAAAAGTGTGATTTGAACATAAGGAAGCAACCGAATAAAAAAACATAGACACACAATAGTTAAGAAAGAGACACAACACAGATGCTTTTGGTATATTTTTCTGTTAAAACATGAAAGGGAATATCTAGGTACCTATAAAATATTACAGTTCGTTCATAAGATGGACGAACGTCTTGCGGTATCTCTATTTGATATGGAGTTCGTGTACAGAATACTAATATAACAAAAAATATGCCTTCAATGAAATTAAACTGGTTGTTTTAAATTTTTGTGGCGTTTAAATTAGATTTAAATCAAAAGTACGTTATTTGCATTATAAAAAAAATCGTTTGAAAAATACATACTAAAATAGAAAAACGGATGTACCTAACGTTATATTTAATTTTAATATTTAATTTTAATATTTAATTTAAGATAAAATAAGTATTTTAATATATTGTATACCTAAATCATCTTAAAAATAAAACAATTATATGCACATTATTAAAAAACATGCAATCAAAAAAATCTATGGTTCTAATATCTATTTTGTTATTGTCATTTATTCACTTAATTGTTATTTCCTCGTTATCATTTCTGGTATTTAAGTATAATTACATATTATGCCGTTTCTAAGATAATTCAATTCCAAGGTTTATTTTATATATATTTTTTTTAATTTTTACATTCGTAGTTTATTCATCAGTGCAAATGTGAGAGTTTTTTTCGAATAAACATCTGTTTTAATGGATGTAGATAGAAAACAGTTTATTAAGAGAGATGAATAAAACTAAATTTTGACAACTTTTTTTTATGCAACGTATAAAATAAATTAGTGATAATTGGATATAAACATTGATAACCATTTATGCGTATCTATTCAAAAGTTATCTCTTATAATTACATATAATGACTGAGGAACTCTTGGTTGAAAGTTTGACGTCAGAAAGATCATGATTGGACTCGTATATATATTTAATAGAAATAAAACTGGCCAAAAGCACGTCGCACCATGCTCATTTTAGGGTTCCGAAGCTATGTTGTTACACTTTTTCCATGTTTCATGCACAGAATAATTATTATAAGCACTTTAATCATCTATAACTAGTAAAACAAGTAGGTATGTCGACTACTACTATTAAACTATTATAAACTAAAGTGCATTAGCAAAAGAGCGTATCTTGATAGCACTTACGTCCTTTTGTTGAAAAACGCAATTTTTCGGCAATGACTCAAAAACAGTAGATCCAATCACGTTCAAAATAATTTTAGTTGAAAGTATTTATAAAGAGTTAGTTACCTTTGTTATTTTTTCATATTTTTGGCATACAGTTTTAAAATAAAATGGAGGGACACAATTTTTGCTACTTTCGGAGCGATTGTTTCTGAAATTAATTACGTAATCAGAAAAATTGCATAGAAACCTTAAATTTTTGAAAGAACAGTGGAAATGTACCACACGATGATGTTTAGTGAAAAAAATTTTTTTCAGCTTTTGTTATATATATGAAGTGCTCCTCCTAAAAATATTTATTTTTTATTTAACTACCAAACTAAGTAGGGTTTATGGAAAACACTTACACTATAAATTTCTTCAATATACGTCTTGTAGATTTCGAATAAAGTGCATGTGACATACGAACGGACGGACATGACGAAACTATAAGGGTTCCGTTTTTGCAATTTTGACTCGTAACCCTAAAAATCTGCCTTCACTACTGGTAAAGTGATGAATCGTGTGATGAAGAGGATTGTCTTTGATTGCATGCATTTTAGATATTTATTCTACAGGAATAAATTTCAGTATCGATTAAAATTGCATTGTTTTGAAATTAACCAACAAGATTTCATATAATTTTCCAGCTATTTATCTCCGTGAAATCAATTAATACGATTTGACGACCTTCATGGTCTGAATGACGTTTTGCTTTCCAATTTTAGAGTTTCTCGGTTAAATTTCTAATTGCCGGTGAATATTTCTAAGTGACCTTTACTATTAATGACACCAATTTTTAATATCAGAATAAAATTCCCATATTGAGATAAATTAAATATGTTTAGAATATTCCTTTATGCCAATGTTTGTAATTTACTATTAATTTTAATTAAATTGAACGCTTTATACCATAATATAGGATTGAACTAAACTTTAACCTTGTTGTATATTAATTACTTATTTTATCACTTCATGATGCGCGCACGCATACACGTCAGAAACTGTTTGTTATTCTTCAGGGCGCTGCCGTGCCGCTGTGGGGTCGGGTTTTGCATTAAAACAATTTCCGTAATTAAATTGTATTTATTCACCTGCATCTATAAATAAAAACGGGTTTCTCTTAAATTATCATTTATATTATATGACTGTGTAACAGCTTTAGTGTAATAGGCATTGTATTATATTTCTTGAATATTGGATTTCTATATATATTTAAGTATGAAACAAGCTAATAGATATTTTCTGAGTAACCAACGGCTGATGCCCCCAAAGTATGTCAACTCGTTATAATAATTCAGATGTAAAGTCTTTATGGTTACTAGATAGGTGTACAATATCGTGGTTGTTATTGTTAGATATGTGGATATAACCCAAATTCAAATATAACAAAGACGTTCAAATATAGCGAAGACTTGGAAAGCGTAGGAAAGTAGATGAGAAATGATATGTGAGTTTGGGAATACCGATCGAACAGAACAACCGTATTGTCCTGATCTCATGTGCCGCAGACCAATTCTGTAAACTGATAACCAACGAGTGTTTTTCGTGAATTGTGGCTGTTAATGAAACAAATGGAAGATTCAAGATACGAAACTCTACGACTATACGCATGCGTGTCATCATTACGCTGTCATTCCGCTAAACTTGACGTTATGCCACATGTCTTCTTATCTATTCTCCTCATAAATTCGATTTCCGAAAACAGTGGTAATTGACCAAATTTTATGGCAACATTATTTTATTTTATCAAAAAATTGGATAAAATTTCCTTTACAAAAATAAATAAAATCTCTCCATATAATGCTTCGGTCGAAGCTTAGCAATGGCACGTCGGTCTATTTCTTACATTACAACAATGTTTTATTTTTAGGAATACAACAAGAATATTCTTTGCATTGAAATTGGAGAATCGATCAAATGTGATAGTTTTTTCTATCACCGTTTACGTGTTCAAATTAGTAACATTGTTTATTGATATGCGTTATTACAAAAAAAAAACTGAACTAAACAATTAACTCCTCCTAATTAATCACTATATTCGCTGAACACTTTCAAAATGCACTTAAAATATGTTGTAAGTTTTTTCAACAAAAAAAATACCGTGGTCTTAAATCGAAACATATTATACAGCCAAGTATAAAGCATATTATACAGCCAAGTATAAAAGACCGCGAACGTGACCCTAAAAAGGTACACAATAACATGAAATCGTTTGGTATGCCGAACGTAACGCTCGAACGAGTGAATCAGTATCATCGGCTCGAGTGCTTCATAGAAATGTTGACAGCAGTAAAACGGGATTTGTCCTAATACGTATTTCCTATAAATAATCATCGTTGTGACAATGCCATGTCGACCTGCAGATTCGTTGTACAGAAGCATGTTTATTTAGTTGTTTACTCGACATGCAACATGCTTTATAAAAGCTCTAAATATAAATCAACATGTATAAGAAGGAATACATCCTGTTGAGGACTTAGCTATTAAAACTCTTTTGTCGCACAGACCGTAAGCTTTTTCTTTGTAAGTACACGATGACCATAGATATTTACGTGATTGTATCGCATAAATACAATCACTTCATTATGCGTGAAGTTCTACCTCACAATTTGAGATATTCAACATTTTAATTATAATGTAATCGTTGTTTTTGTTTATAACAAATTGTGTGGAATATTGGTACATGAACTTGCGTAAGTTTAGATATGTACAACCCATTTTTAATCATTATTTAGGTACTAAACTCTCACCTATTTTGTTATATTTCAGTCTCCTAGCTCACTTAGTACCAAGTGTACTTAATAATAATACGCAATATATAACAGTTTGCAGCAAACAGACACGTAAGCTTACTAATTTTATTAATTTTAATCGAAACACTTAAAATTGACGTTATTTACCCAAGCATCGGTACAATTTTGAGCATCAAACTCTTAAACTGACAATCCGTTCGGTAAACGCAAAATATTTAGAAAGCTATTTGCGTATTCGCGCGATCCTGACGCGCGACTTTCGCTTTAGCGTTTCACTGGAGCTGGTCGTTGAGGAATGTGTTTGGCAGCCTTTATATAAACTATATTATAGAAATATTAAATAGTAGCTTTTACTTTCGTGCGATAATAACACTAAAACGTTATTCTTAAATATTAAATTCTTTAATACTTCAGTTATATACATAGACAAGTTTTGATATCTTTGTTGATGCGATAAATGGTATATGAAAATAACGTTTAGAATTCGAATAAAAATCAAAAATTAATTTCTTTTTAAAACAGTACAAAACGAATTATTTTTGAATTGTTCTTCAGTTTCAGTATTAGACACTGCTTTGAGTCAATATTAAATAATTACAAGGGAGTCTCATTTAAAAAAGTCACCAAATTTAAAAAATCCTATCTAATATAAATAAAATACGGCGCTTAAATACGGCGTATAGGCGTAGTTTTTTCCCGGCAAAATAATTTTGATTTAGGTACTCCTTACAATATTTATTTTCGCGAATCAATTAATATTTTTCTATAATATTTCTTGGCGATATATCTATATACATAATAAAGTCCTATTTTTTGAAGCTCAATCATATAAAAACTACTGATCGTATCGGTATAGGACTGCGACTATTCGGTACGGAATCGCTTGTAGATAAAATAAAATGTAAAAATATGTTTGTATGGATGTTTGTCATACGCTGACAGCTGGACGGATTGTAATCAAACTTTGCATACAGGTGTATTATGTTCTCAAATAGGATATAAGATTAATACGATTAGATTATATTACATTACATATAGGTAATTTTACGTAAAAAATGTATAAAAATCAGTAATATTTATACATTTCGTTGTCGTTTCAATGTCCGTTTTAGTTATAAATTGTAATTTGTTAATACTAACATTAATGCCCAAGGGAGGACCAAGATCGGTATAGAGACCGGCATTGAAATCGAGAGCAGGACGGGGACTGGCCCGACCATGGAACCGGAATTGACATCGGAATACGACCTTGGTCGCTGTCAAAATGGACAGCAAAATCGGCCGATATAGAAGACAAAGGAATTCATTCTATGTTCACGGGAGCGAAACCGGCGGCACATTTGAATAATGAAAAAAAAATTAATTTAAATTTCCTCCCAGCGAAGCGAGCGGGTGACTGCTAGTTGTTATACATATATGTATAATATGATATAGATATACGCACCAAATATTGCGATGAAAAAGTATAATGAAATAATTAAATTATAATAAAAATAAAAAAAAATGTATATATAAAGAAATTAATAGTTGTATTTTGTTTATGCAATAAAAAAAAGAAGTTTAGAAGAAAATATGTATAGCATGGTGACTATATCTCTATATCTATCTCTCAGGAAATGCAGTCTTCTTTCAAAATTATTAAAAGGCCATTTTCTTAAGATTCCAAATCAATAAAGAACCCTTATAGTTTCGCTTTGTCCCTCCATCCGTCCGTATGTCTACTTGTCTTCCTGTCTGCCTATCTATCTGTCTGTATGTCTGTCGCTTAGCTCAAAGTTCCTTAACATTATAGAGCCGTAATTTATAAAGTTGTAACTCTCTTTTTTTTTAGCAAAAACGATTTACTACAATATATTTTTTATAAAAAAAAATTCATAATCTTGCATATTATAAGAAAAATCTTGAGAAGATAAACTTAAAAAAATATCAAACAATTACAATGTACTAGTAGCAAATTTTGTGAAAAATTTCCTCAAAGGTTTTTCAAAGAAAAAAATTACTCACAAATTAGTCCGTTTCATTGGTGATTCGAGTTCATTGTTCACAGTATAAAAATTGTATTCTTATTCACAATGTTTTATCTATAATATAAATCTAAAAATAATTTTAATACAGAGCTGGGGATACATGGATGCAACGATACAATGCAGTCACCATACATAATTTTTTGACATATAATAATGGCTCTTGTAGACGAAGGTGAGGTGAAAATAGAATACATTTAAGTTTTGTCAAAGATTTTTAAATAATATAGTTACGTCTACAGATATAGATGACGATTTTGTCCGGATTGCAGAAAAATACTACAATTTAAATCACTCCTATATTTCTTTACAAAAAATTTAGTGAATTTAGTTACATATGTTTAGCTTTATTCTTGAAACGGTCCAAAATATGGAAAAAATATATGTTTTATCGGTTTAATCATACCATAACTGTACACCTCGCTTTACATGGAACCATCGCATGCGTGCAACACTTAATATTGGAATGATACGTAAAGAATATATTGAAGGTAAAAATGAGAAAAACAGAAATGTTTTAATGAAAAATGAAAATAAAAACGTTTTGTGTGTCTGTCACATGTCCACTATACATTTCTCGTCTAATTAAATTAACGGTCATTTGGTTACTAAGCGAATATTTTCGATTTAATGTTGATATTTATACTGTAGCGATTTTCTATCAGAAATTGAAAATCGTATCTAAGTTCTTCTATGATTTATGTGTTAGAATTTCTTTATGAGTAAAGTTGTCTATGCGACATCTGTATAAGGATTTTAACATTACGTACATTTTTCATCAAGAACACTGAACATTCTAAAATGTGAACTCAGTTACAAATTATGCGCAAAATACATCAATGTTAGTTAGCTAAATGTACTCAGACATGAAAAAGTTTAGTACAATTAATTGCTATTTTTAAAATACGAACTAGATACCTTTTTCAACCAAAAACCAAAAAACCAGTTTAGACGTTTATTATGAAATGCTATATCGTTTTACTTACACCTGATGTGTTACGTAGTTTGTATGTTATTACATTGTGAAGATCAAAGTATTTGTTTAAGCGCAAAAAAACAGCACTTCGTTTCGAATGTTCTATGAGCAACTAATAAAAAAAAATCATTTATACAAAACATATGTGTTAAAAAAAAGCCATCACGTTCTTAGGGCCTTTTATATTTACTGACGACCACTTAGCAGTATAATTACGGTTGTATTAATTATTTAAATGTAGTGAACGTGCATTTTTTTTTCAAATTATCTACACATTACAAAGTTAAATTAGTCAAGCGTGATTCCCATCGATTTGATCGTTCCGTACCATATTTGAATATGATTATTTCGTACAAAAAATAAACTATTGCATACGTTTTTACATGTCTAAAAAACTTGATACAGCAAGCATGATCTAATGAGGAAAGATAATCGCGTATGTATCGGTAATATTCAAATTAGCTGTCTAAAATAGCAAAAAATGTATAAAACAATAAAATCCATATAAAGATTGTTGGAAATTTACAGGAAATAGGAAATCAGTCTTTTAATAAATCAACGTAATGTGTTAATATTATTACATATCACAAGCAAAGGATATTTGCTTTATTTTATGAATAAAATAAATGATAAAAACATCTAGGCCTTATCAGGGATGCAGCCGCAGAGGAGAACGTAATACGTCTTATACGAAAACGTATATTATTATAATTAAACACTAGCGCTTATACTTTACATTACGGACCGTGATATAGATAATCAAATAAATACACACACGTAAATAATATTATTTTATATATTTTTTTACAAATTTCACTCATAAATAAGCTCATATATTGTAGTATCACAACTACTATAACGTCGTGTTCTGTGTCAAATGCGATGATTTATGCTCGAATCGATCAATGTACTGCTGAGGGATCACAGAATAAGCACAGTGCGCGTTGGAAAATTTATTTCCGAATGCGTCGTGCTGCGAGCGATTGCAGCGCCATTCACGTCAGCGACACGTGCACTACCGAGTAACGGCTTCTGACCACTGTAACCATAATAGTTATAAAATATTATTAGTGTTATTCCTATATTATATATAGTCTTATTCCAAAGTAATCAGCGATCTTGTCATAAAGTTTTCGATACATTTGATTCTCGCAAGTGACCGTCTACTGACCGTTTCACGTCAAAATGACGAGAAGACACCGGCGTGTTTTTGCAAATATATCGCGTTTTAGACTAAAGTACGTAGTAAGATTGGAGATTCCTTCTTGTGAAAAGCAATTTTTTTTCTAATTTTTGTTTCTAATCAAAGCGGTATTTTCTAATTTTTACTTTCAAATCAATACTATGTAATATATTAAATACAATGCTACGTATTAACATATTGTCATATCGTTTTTTTTTTTTGTTTAATTATACCATTCTTGCAAGGCGTTTACACTTTATGGTATATGGATATACATATATTTATACCCCTATGTCAATTAATACTTATTTTTCGCATCTCCTTGCCAAACTTCCTCTTATTTGCTGAACATAGAATATGAACAAATAGCTTTTCAGATGTTCTTATTGTAGTACTTACACACTGTAGCACCGTACAACACTTATAAAACTTAAAATTAATATTATAAACTTTTAAACGATTTAAAAGTAATAATAATGAATATTCGGAGCTATGTAAGGTACTCACGCGCAATTTAGAACACTTTCCCAAATATAGTCAACATCCCGATTGTTGTACATCAAAAGAAACAATTGCTATTTATGGAATTTTCTGCTGTTCTTAGATGTATCATTGAAATATAAATTGAACTAAGCATCCGTAATTGCATTTTCTTGAGTTAAATAAAAAAAACAATGGTGCATTATTTCAAACAATATCAGATTTAAAATAATAATAGATACATTATTGTAATCCTCTGCTCAGAATCTGAGATCTTCAACGACCTCTATTTCTTTGTAATGGTTTTTCCGTTGACCATAATATATTATGTTATTATACAAATTGGCAATGATTATTTTGTTTAGTAAATCTTATTTGTTTCATTCATTGTACGTACCACTAAATGTGCGGATATATAAAAAAATATAATAACATATTTTCTCATCCACATACATAAACGATCATGCACCTATACACCACGGAAATAAGCCAAAACTAGAATTTAAAACTTCTTTTCTGAACATTTTCGTATCTGATCTTATTCAAATTACTGTTGTCGGGTTATAGTAATAATTATAATTACGACAACTTCTAGGACTGACAGCTTAACATGTGTCCCGAGGTACGGTACAAGTGGTTCAATTTACAATGACCAATTCACGAATAGTTATGGTCGAAATGGTACATTCTGGTTTAAAGGTAAAACTCTTAAACACTGAATCACTACAGTTCTCGTTCTAATTATCTTATAGGAACGCTAAACCGCGATAAAAATTATGTTTCATTGTAACATATTGAACATCTTTTTGTGCTAACATTAATCCAAATCTGTTCAACCGTTTATGTGTGATTGAGCCTCAAACATCCAACTTATAATAATCTTATGCACGGACATATACGGCTTTTTCAAGGCATACAGCCGACCGGACGTGCCTTCTTCGTTTGACATTTATTAGTTACCGTGTCCTTACTTTTGTTGACATTACGATAGCGAGTTTCACGTGAACTCTATGCCTGCAAGTACAGTAAAGATATATGGCATGAAACTACTGACAATCCGAAAATCATACAATTGGAGTGCATACATGTGGCTCCGAAATTAAAGATAAAACAACGCAATCGATGTTGCAAACACCATTTAGATAAACGTTAGATGTATCGGAGATCAGTCGATGACGGGATCATCCGCTATACACGACTAGGCCAATGAAGTAATCGGATCCCTTCAAGGGAGATGATGCTACAGTCGTAAAACCGCATAAAACTATATGCGTATTTTTTGTATAATTATATAACGCTATAAAACGGCATCCTTTGCGAAACAGAATTACTGTGTTCTGTACACGGGCTTATTGTTGACGGGACTAATTATTATAGAAAATTTATTTCAAATTTCCTTTCCTATATACAGCATAGATTTTATCATGCATCTTTTCCCAAATGTTCATAATCTCCTTCTTTTTTAGAACAACATCGCCAGAGTAACTATAACTAAAATATATAATTGAAAATATACTGACAAATAAACTGATATAGACACCACCGGCCAGACTGCAAGCGCAGGCGCGATCGGGTGGTCAGCCGCGTGGCGCGCTGCGGTGCAGAACCTATACGTCAGCTTTTCTAAGACTGTCAGTACGAGACTTCTACGTAGACTTTCTAGACTATTTTTCTCAGAAACGGCTACTTCAATAACTATGGTTTCTTTAGCAAATTTGTTATACAAAAGGAGGAGATTATGAGTATTTGCGAAAAGATACAAGATAAAATCCATCCTGCATAATAAAATACATACTGGGTATGCGCGTTCGTGTCGGTTCAGAACGTAGAGTTGATACACATACGTGCGCTAGCTTCTGGCCTCATATCACAATATAATGAATTCACCTGCAGTTGAGCACGGACAAGCTACACTAGGTTTATTCGAGTAGATAACGTGTATGAAGCGTTCATAGATGACACTCTAAACAAGCTTTACCGGTGCGGCGTGTGAACACGTTACGATCGTGTATTTAGTCTTACAAGAAAGTACGGCCGTTCCACTACTAAGCACGCTATGCACGAACAGCTGCGCAGTTTTACCAGTCTTCGGCGCGCGTGTCGACATTACCACTACAGTGTACGATGCATTTGCCATCCTGCAGCACCTACATAGCTCTGCATAGCCACACGCGATATGCCTGCGTAGCGTGTACATGCACGTCGTAATCGTACAGGCCACGAGTGTGTCAGTGACGTCATGGTACGAGCGACTATGTAGTACGCCATAGTAGATGATCCCACATACATATGTGGCTATATTCATATAGAAGCGAAGTTAAACTAACGTGCGTAATTTCCGGGCGCTGAATATTTGCTAAAGTGAATGAACGTCCTTACCATTTACATTACGTTTTCGTCGCCATTAATTATTAGATATCAAATATGTAAATTTGTATAGATAGGTAAATAGTATTCGAAAAATAGACCTAAAAAAGTTAAATTAAAGAACTGGAGAGGTGCGAGTCGTAAAAGCGTCATGATTATTCCGTATTACAGTTTCTGGGTATGAATTTCACTTTTCTTTAAGTTCATATAGAAATTGTTAAAATTATATATCACTAAGAATCGAAAGGCTGTAGTGTATAAAGATGTTACTGTATCTATATTGTATAAGTATCAATATAATGTAATACAAAATATTCAATGCATTTTAATAATAAAATTAAATAATTTCCTTTCATTCTTCATTTTGTTTTCTATTTTCATTAGTTTATATTAATATTGCAGATACTCTTTAGTGATACTTTTAAAAACAATTAGTAAAAATAGGAGATCAATTTAAGAACAATAATTTAAGGCCACCCAAACACAGGCTTACTTACGCATTTATTTCAAAAAAGTTCTACGTTGACGCTTCCTTCGGGGATAGTCCTTTAAGAATTGAATTATTAAATTAAATTAACAATTAAATTATCGGTATTCCAGACGCCAGTTTCGCGGTCATTTAGAGGTTAAAACCAACTTTCAATAAACTACTTTCAATAAACCTTCGGTATTCAATAACGTCCAACCGACTCACTGTCTTCCAATTTATAAGATTCAAGTGCGGCCGCAAATGATGATATACTTAAGTTTTATTTCTGGACTGAGATACCACAACATCAATTATCTACAACGCGACCACAAACGCCAAAAAGCTGTTCGAATCGACTAGTAACCTCTTGTAGATCTGACTCTGCGACCATCTGTGACATAAATATGTTGTTAAAATTGTTTCATCAAATACCGACTGCTAAGTCGCATCCACTGCACTACTGGTCCTATTTCATTTCTATCGCTTCGACGACGGCGGCTCACCACAAATCATTTTACGTACAGCCGTCTACCGTGCGACTTCGAAACTGTGGGACGTGCTTCCACAATCGTCCATCCCTATTTATGGCTTTCGTATTATCATAATTAACGCTTGTTTGCGACTCGGTAAGCAGACATTTTATTTCCGTCTCCGATGTCAATATTGATCCGTTTCGTGATCCTTATTTTGGATTTATCTAAGCTATTGCTTTTTTTGTAGGTTTATCACCCTTGTCCATGGATAGAGGAGTCACTAGTGCGATTTAGTGTAGGTACATTGCTTGAACATTTCACAAAATAGGCTAGATGGTTTTTTAAGAAATATACCTAAAATCACGATAAAATTATTATTGTCTATGGATGTAATGAATTATAACCTAGTATTTTAGATATCGAACTTTGTGTCAAAAGCACTCATTGAAATTCGTTCAATAGTGTGTATTTATTCATAATTGTGTACCACCGCAGGTTAACCGCAATGAAATAAAAATTCAATGTATTTAAAGATATAAATAAAGTCGCCTTCATCATTTAACACACTTCTTGAATGTTCGATACGAATAGACTTAGCATAATAAGACTATTACGTTTTTGCTTGTTAAATTACTGTTAAATATACATTATCAAGTATAATTGGTTAAATGTTTGTGGGGATCTCCGTTGCCATATTAAAAAAAAACATTTTAAGGCGGTCGTGAACTTGACCTTCTAATTCGGTAACATCTGATAAGAAACAGGAAAACAATCCTGCACTAGATTCTGAGTTACAATAACTATTCATTCATTTGCTTGTAATATTGAAGCTCTCATTCTGGATTTCGGTAATATATTAATTTGTGACCGTTCACGAAGTTAATATTTCTGCTTACACGTGCGTGTGGACTTATTGATACCTAGAACTTTACGTATTTTCTTTGCTTATAATTATAACGTTTTGTTTACACATTATTTAATTAATTTTTTAATGAAGAGATTTAATATTCTGATGGCACAACACAAGAAACATAAACTGTAAACAAGGCAACCATAACTATGGAATTCGACTCGTTGCATTCAAGTCATTCTGAATCGATCAAATGTTGATGCACTCGAACCGAGCAAAATTTATAATTAGGCGCCCGGGTCTATTAATAACATTAGCGGCACGTTCCACTAACCTTTAAAACGTAATTCATAAACTTAACCCGTAAGATTTGACAAATTATTATCCATACTTATTTGTCAAATCTTATGCATTACTTTTACGAATCACGTTTTTAGTTATGATACATTGCGCTGTCGGTCTCACATTTGTCTATTAACGAAATCTCAACACATATTAAACTTCACCATGTCGTACAATTGTTTTTAAGAATTATCGTAAGTTTTTCAAATTATTATAAACATTTTAACTGTTGCCATTTGCATAGCGAGTCATGGAACCTTTCAATTCACTGCCAATGTACGTTCATACGATTAATGTATTTTGTTTTTGCTTCGTCAACAAAGACAGAGATAGCCAAAGGACATAAAATCGAAATTTCGATAAGGACGATATATAAGTTAATTTTGTCCAATATACTCTAGTGATATGCAAGCGACTCGTAGGTTATACATATCCCCGATAGGATACTGAGAAAATGAAAATTGGGTCATGAAAACATCTGTATCGTGTGTCTATGTCATAGACTACAATATGGTATCCGTTCTTTGATATTTAAGTTATTGAATCAGAACCAATCATGACCATAGTCTCAAGTTACGCACGAAATTAGTCGCCACTGCCGCATAGAGAAGCCTACAATAAAAAAGGAAAAATCAAAAATACTGGTTTAACAGTTGATATAAAATTATTTTTGAAGTTTTGCTTCTTTTAGCGCATTATAAAAATTTATTGGAGTGATTTTTTATCGGAATGACACGAAAACTACAGTATGAAGTTGCTCGCAAGCTACTTAGCGAGCAACTTCTGATCACTAATAACTGATATGTTACATGTACGAGCTGCAGTGGTTGCCATTTATCAAAATATGAATGATACTACTAATATTACTACTTCGAATATGAATATGACTGTAAAACAGGCGGAATTAGCAAGTTCAACAGTTCAACTCACCGACATTAGTCGGTGAGTTTTGTATGGGTGAATGTAAAGTGGAAAATGGCAACAAAATAACATTAACATATTCCAATTTTGCACTTAATAATGGTTATAATTTCATATAAAAAGACAAAATTGATATTATACTTTGTTTAAGAAAATAAATATTGATTTACTTAATTTTTCAAATTTTAATAAAACTTTTTCAACTGTATTGGCTATTCCATTCCAATTCTTTTATTATTTTATTTTAATGAATTATTTGCATGCAATTAAATACAAATTTATTACTTTGCCTAGATTTTAAAATAATATTGTAGGAAGAAAGTTCAGAACATAGACTTTTTTTAAATTCGACAGCAAATGGAGCTCTTCTGGGAGTATACATAAATATAAATCTTCTATCTTATTTTCTGATTCTGCATCTGTAGTAATATTTACTACTATTTTGAAATAGCTGAACTAATACAAATATTTCTTTTTTAAATAATATAAAATTTCTGACTAAGTCAAATATTTCTTTTTAAATATTTTTCATTTATGTTTATAAAGTGAACAAATTGAAATTTGTTTGTACAATTGGGTGATTTTGTATAAATTTTAATTTGTACAATATCACCTTGTATTTAGCTTGTACAATATCACATACAAGAATATGGCACGGATGCCATAAGAATAAAAAAAAAACTTTTTCCCCAACTTAATATCTATTAGGTAGATGAAAAAAGTTTTTTCGTGTTTAGTAAGTAAAAATTTGCAGTAAAATCCCTTTGGTCGTGCTTTTTGCATTCTGCCAGTTTTGATATCATGAAAATGATATTTTTAAAAGAAAATAAAAAAAGTAAAATGGTGTCCCGTCATTTTTCTATTGTTTTTCTGTCCACCAAAATGAATGAATTTATCGTAAGAGTTCGATACATTTTAAAGTTTTATTATAAAAAAGGGAAAATGCGACATAAATTTTGAAACGCGAAGAAAATTTGTGATGTTTATGGACCTAATGCAGTGTCGGTAAGAGTAGCAAAAAACTGGTTCAAGCGTTTTCAGTCCGGTGATTTTGATAACTTAGATGAACTTCGCTCTGGTCGACCTGTTAGCGACAAAGTCGATGTCATTTTAAAAAAAGTAAAACAAAATCGGTATATTAATTCCTACGACATAGATGAAGAATTGGGGATTGACCACAAAATCCCCAATTCTTCATCTGTGCCGTAGGAATTAATATACCGTAGGATAATATACCACAAAACAGTTTTGATCCGTTTGATAAAAGTTGGATATATAAAAAAGGTCAATACTTGGGTCCAACACGAGCTCACTCAAATAAATCTAACGAATCGGGTACTCGATTGTGATTCTATTAATACGTAACGAAACCAAACCGTTTTTGAAAAGATCGATTATTTGTGATGATAAATAATTACCTACGACAAGAACGTGCTAAAAAGATCATGGTCAAAGAGCAAGCGAGCTCCACAGGCTATAACGAAAGCCGGATTAACTCACAATAAGTTGATGCTTTGTGTATAGTGATATTGGACGGGCATTATTCATTATTGGCTTTTACCGCCGGTAAACAACCATCGATTCCAACCTCTACTACCAACAGCTGATGAGACTAAATCAAGAAGTACAGAAAAAGACGGCCGGCATTGATGTACAGAAAGTGTGTGAATTTTCACCATCATAACGGCAGACCACACACATCTTTAGCTACTCAGTAAATATGAGTGTTTGATTGGGAAGTGTTAATTTATCCACCATATATCCCTGAACTCAAACCATTAGATTTTACGTGTTTCGGTCTGTTCAGAATTATTTAGGTAGTGTTAGATTAACATCAAGAGAAGACTGTCAAATCTACTTGTCGCTGTTTTTTGATCAGAACTACTAAAATTTCTATACCAATGGAATTATGTCAATATGTACAAAATGGCAACAAATTGTTGAACATAATGGCATATCTATATATTATAATTAAATGTAAATAAAATGTGATGAAAAATTATATCGAATTTGTATATGAAATACAAAAAAACTTTTTCTCCTAATATGATTTAACGTTAGCCAATACAGACAGAGTTTTACTATACGTAAACTTGAATTTAATAATCGACTCTGATCGCGCTCTACCCCGATTCAAGACCAATAGTGGTCTCGATGCTGATTTCGGTCCTACCTTGAACATCGCTGCTATTTGTACTTATATTTATACATTGCCTTTTTGACAAAAAGTTTCTTAAATCGTCTTACAAGTGTTAATCTACCTTTGTGCAAAACTTGATTATAATCACAATCCGTTCAACCGAAGATTAGCCCGGATAAACAGGCGCACGCAGCCATTCAACTTTATCACGCGTGTACGTAGTGTGTAAAGCTGGAGTAGCGTGTAATTAATTACTGACAGCGTGTTTATAAGGTCTTGAGCATCACGCGCACAAACACACCCATCAGACATATTATTTTGTTCGTGAGAACCCTCATGGCGTTGAGCTTAATTGTAGCCGTCGGTCTTGATTATGAAATTTTGACGACTTTTAAACGTCTGAGTTTATATCAAAATGATGTGATTACGTTTATTATGAAATTTTAGCACGAAGCGCTTCCGAGAGCTCTAAGGGCGCTAATAGATTATTACAAAGGGCTTACAAATCAGTAGTTATTATTTAGAAATGTAGGTGAGACACACCTAAGCCCAATCGATGTGGTATAAACTAATTGAACAAACACTAGAAATGTCACGTATAATTTTATATGCTGGTACAATACTACATAAACTGAAAGAAATATCAAACTCGAAAAAGAATATACCATAGAGAACCTAAGGTTTAACTCCGATTTATTGCATGAAATTGGATTTTGAAAACAGAAAATTAAGTAATTTGTTATCATTAAATAACGTTATTACAAGGAATAAAATTGTAATGTCAATATTTTTAATGTGAAATAACGAATACCTTTACTTAATAAATCGAGTTTTCTTAATAGTTTGCTACATTAATCGATGTACAATCGATTCTCAAGTGGATGTTAGATTAATTTGTATTTAACATCAAAAAGAAATAAATCACGTTTGAGCATAATAAGTTATCATAAATTTAATATAAGTATCTAGGAGAGAAGTTCAACTTTAATGTTGCGTTAAAATTATATTATTATTCTGTACGTATTATTTTATCCTCATAGGACATATAAATATATATAAAGTGGAACGTATGAGGATATCGTAACACAAAACATTTATTTATAGTCAGTCGTGTTGCGCACCAGTATAAATTTATACATTATAATAATATGTGTGGAAAAAATTCTTTGTTATTTGTGAGAAAATTAGTGAATAATTTTACAACAGAAAACAGACAATTCTCTGTTGGTAAGTCATTTCAAAAGAAATTTTTCCTTCCATTTGCAGTCATTGTTGGTCTATACTGACGCATAAGGCCCAAACATTTAAAAAGTGTTCAAACCTATTGTTTACTGATTACTGACGTTAAATAAAAGTGAACTGCTAGTGTGCAGTATCTAGATTAAAAAAAAAGTATTAAACTACATTCTAATAGGTAGTGATAGATAGCGTTTCCCGACAAAAGATAGATTTTGGTGAGGTTTATGGTATTAAAAATTGTAGAATAATTACATAAATTTAAGGATTAAAAAATAGAAATGCGAAATGTAAAGTAATTTGAACAATCGTCTATGTAATACTATAATCCATATAATTTGTTTCGAGACCGCTACCTACAAAGTTGCTAAAAATTAACTACTTATTTATTAAATACTACCTGGGAGACACATCCTGAAAAATACAGGATTTACCTGCGTCATAGTATTCTTTTGTAAGTTTTAAGATGACATTTATTTTTATAATTTCGTTAGCTATTATTTATCGGTTTAAAATCATTTCCCCTTCTTTCTTTTTCTATTTCGTTAAAATTATATTTTCATTAGCGGTCCGCCCGCGGCATCGCCCCGGCGTTCTTTTTTTTTCATATAAATCTTGACTTATATACCTAAGTCTTCCTCATGAATTGCTCTATCTATTGGTGAAAACGCATAAAAATCCGTTTAGTAGTTTTTGAGTTTATCGCGAACAGACAGACAGACAGACGCGGCGGAGGACATTGTTATAGAGTATGTACTGATATGCTATAATATTAGTAGAATTGACAAACTAACACAGGCCGGTATCCGTAATAAATTTTCACCCTCAATTAGGCAATTGCATCAAACGACTTCTAAGTGCATGGAAATGTAATTGACTTCCAGTACAGCTAACAACCGCTAACTCAATGTCGAAACGATTGTATGCTCGTTACTTTAGTTGAGCGATAAACTTGCGAAGCGATAACATCGAACTCAATCGACAAGTCATTAAAAAATATATCTCATAAGTGTATTATGGTGAGTGGTTTTGACGGGACTGAAAAATAAAAACTGTATTTTAAAGTTACTATTGTTTTGTTTGTTTTCGATCATATCCAAGTTTTTTTATTCATCTGTCTGTAAAAACTACTTGAGTACAAATATTTAAGCCAAAATAATAATTTCGTATACCTTCATACTCCTTTAAAAATAGGGCAAGACATACGACATTGCTGATATACAATTGTACTGAAATTTATTTATTACAAAATTACTTTATGAAAATACATTGCTAACTCGATGAGCAAACAAAATATGAAAATCCATTTGTAGTACTGATTTTTTTAATTATCAAATGATAGCTCAAAAGATAACCTAATAAAGCGCTAAAATACATTTCTTTTTTACTTCTATTTTAGAATTAAAGAAGAAATAGAGATAGAAATAGAGTTATAGTCAACGATAATTGAATAATAATTAGAATAATCAATAACGTCCTCCATATAAATTCACGATAGGCTTCTAAATACCTACTGACGAAAAATTTGATTGCCAGACATTCATGACTTACAACACTATTATTTATAAAATATAAAATGTCTCTTCATTCATCACTATTATACAAAAATTATAGGATTTTTTTTGCAAATTTCTACGTAATTAAACGTACACAGAGAGAGAGAGACATACTCGAATTATTAAATTATTGATATCGCTTGCGGTAAATACTAGGGCACCATAAATGATACCAGCAGATGTCTATGAAAGGAAGGAACTGGCTCGACCCTATTGCGACATAAACGCGTCACAGATATAGGCATGCGGCCCGCGTACAGAGTACGCGACCTTCGGATGTTATAGATCACTAACATGAATATAAGAGCGGATACCGAGTTCTGTACTCTATGTTATATGTCTATATGTATTGTTTACATTAGGAAATTCCACCAGAAAAAATAATAAAAACTAAAGTAATAATATTATAGCAATAATTAGAATACGTGAAAATAAAAAGGTTTACAAAACTTGTAGAAAAAATGACATAAATTGAATGAGTAAATTCTTCTTTTGTTGGTAATATTTTAACATATATTATGCCTTTATTCGGAAACGTAGCTCCTCATTCCTAAAAAAAGCTCATGACGAGTTATATTGTTTAAATATAATTAGCGGGTTTTAACGTTTTTGCTACTGCAATTGGTACAACCAATGCAAACGATTTGCGATTTAGTCAGTTTTGTTACGCAATGAGAATTGTTCAATATTCGTAAATAGTTCTAATCTAAAAACCGTTTGGAAGAATTGAACACCTAACTTCCTATTTTTTTTTTTTTTTGCACTTAAATAAATAAAGACTATTTCTTTATTTTATTTACCACAACGTAAATAAAATAAACAAATAAATAAACTGACGTGGAGTTTGACGACGATAAGTCCCCCATTTGTCTGAGTGAAAAATTCTCTTTTCAATTTCAACGAAAATATTACTTTTTTCTACATTACGTCATCGTATACACAAATCGAAGGAATTATTGAAATATGTAAATATTGGACTTGGTTCCTTAAAGTGCTTTTCATTAATTAAAAATTTTTTTTTTAAGCTATAGATATACCTATTTCTGTAGAATGCCAATTGCTTAAATGATATTGTTTCAATTTAACTAAAATTGAGTCTGGCCTCTTCTACCATCTCCTATTAAACTGACTTTTAACAAAAAGTCACTCTTATAAGCAATTTTACGTTACACGTCCTCCTTTTAACCGTTTTTAGTTCGAACAACCGTCAAAAAGAGAACACGGAACGCAAAATATTTTTAAAAGTGACTTTTTGTTAAGTGTCTGTTTAAGAGGAGACGGTGGAAGAGGCTCTAACTTCCTAAAATAATGTATTGTCTTTAATAATTCCATGCAGCAGATTTAAACATAGCAAGGGGCAGTTAACCTTTTATTTATTCAAACAAATTACGAGTACTTTTGAAAACATTAAACAATGTTTCGTATTAACAATCACATTGACAATCAGCAGACTGTAATCGTCAAAGAGATTTAAGCGCCTTGGCAGTTATACTAAACAGTCATTCTCTTTTATGTCGAAAAATTATAAACAATATTTTTGTTAAATAACATTCACATTATTATTTCAACAATACATTGTATCGATATTGCACCGGTGGCTAATTACGTTTTCTCGTTATCGAAGATTAATAAAAGAACAGTAGTTACGTATCTGTGCGCGCTTTCGCGTAGACCACAAACGGCTATTAGATTGGGCCGCAAAATCCAATATCTGTGTCGACTTTTTCACGAGCTTTAATTTAATTTGTAATTAATGTTAGTGAGTTGCCTTTAAAATTTGCAAACCATGTTCAGATCGCTTCTTGGTATCATATCCGATTGAGCTGAAATTTGGTACAGCTATGTAAATTCAGTGAGTATCCAATATAATAATATGATCATACTATCGAATTGACCTCATGATAAAACTGGAAGGTTAACTATATCATCTTCTAAACTACACGAAATAACCTCATCGCAAATTTGTCTTGACGAGAATTGGGTCCCTAATTAGTGCTCAGAGCCTGATGATGAAGCCGGAAGGCGGTCATAGTATCTCCTCAACTAAATGATATAACTCTCCACTGTATTTGGTTTCATAGACTTGCTTTACTGAGAATTATGCACCTGTTTAGTGCCCAGGGTCTGACGATGAAGATAGAATGTGTCCATAGCATATCTTCAACAACACAACATATCGTCGTGTTCGTGCTCGTTGCATTTATCTTCATGAGAACAGTATCCTTATTAATATCCAGGGTCTGGTCGTTTAATATTAAGTTACTATTGGGTTTTAAAGATTTGAGACTAAGAAAATAAAAAATAATATAAAAGTACAAAAAAATAAAATAAGCTTTTATTTAAAAAACGTGGACTATAAAGAAAAAATTAATCTAAATACATATGTATATGTGTGACATAAGTGAAATATGTACACACACACATATGTATATATATATATATATAGATTCTACATTCAGAATAACCTTCTCCAGTTAAATTAGCATCCTATGTATGTTTCATATATAAATATAAATCTTTTCAAATGTAATAACTAAGTTTTACCCCCGTGGTATTAAAGGACACCTGAAAATACTAAAAAAACATTCTACTTTTTTATTATAATTATTGACTAAGGGTCTGTTGTTGTACATTTAGAACAATAATCAAAATAACATTAATTAGTAAAAATTACATGTACACGAACAACTTTATAACACCTATTTTTATGCGTCGATTAAAATGTGTCACTATTTTCCAGAGTGCTTCTAGAAAACAATATTGTACCATAACCTATTATTACAAATATAATTGATTCCTCCCAAGTCCAACATTATATTAATTTAGTATAATTATGATAGAAAAAAGAACTTACTTATATCGCTTCCAGTTTTTCCTTTGGAAGTTGAATGCTACATAAGTACTTAATTGTGGTATATTTATTTGTGCCGTAGTAAATCACACTTGTTTTCCTAATGATTGTTATGTTTCGTATTCGCTACACCGTCCTGCAATTTGCTGCTAATTAACTCAACTCTACAGATATATTACTTGTATCCAAAACTGGAATATTACGGGTGTATCGTTAAACTGATTGTCAAAATGCCCCTAATATATCACGGATATTTTTTACATTGTAGTTACTGTTGTCATAAGGAATACTTGTTTTTAATTTTATGAATTCGTCTTTGTTACAACGTGGCAGTATATCAATGAGGCAATTTGATATCTAGAGTATTTTTTAAAAGGAACGTACGGTGAAGGGTTTTTGGAATAGATTAATAGAGTGGAATACAATAGACAATGTTTATCAGGGGGCTATCTTTTAATGATATTCAAAAATAAAAAAAGTAATTAAAAGAAAAACAGCATATTAGAAGTGAATTTTCATATAATAATTTTGTCCGCTCAGCGCATTGCCAATGGATTTTCACAGATAAAATCCGTCAGCATATTTGTTTGACAGTAATGATGCATGTTCTACTTTTTTAAAGAAGCATATATGAAGGTGCTTTCCGAGTATATATATTATATATTATATTTTTAATAATCTATCCTCGTTTATAATTTACGAATCTTTGAGTGGGCAACGGACATCTTTTGAGTGACAAAGGCGTAATCGTATTTTTTTTTCCGGAAGAAAGGATTGTAGTTTGGGAATATATTTTATGAAAAAACATATTTATGGGTATGTTTATCGAAAGTCAATTTAAGTGCAAAAATATTGACAGATCATAGGTGGAAGGCTCAACTCTTCATCCGAAAAGCGTGAGTTCGAATCTTATGCATCAATGAATTTTTCTAATACTGAGTTCATTTTTTGTTCGTCAATACATCGCGCTAAAGGCGAAATTGGATCTCGAAAGGTAGATTTCCTCATTGTGAGGAAATCCACCTTTCGAGAATGACTGGAAGAGACTGAGTCTGAGAAGGGACTGCACCTGTCACGTTTAAAACCTGTACCACAATTTGCACACAGCGATGGACTCGCAACCTGTTGTATGGGGTTCAAATAACTGCGGAACGCGGAGGTGCAACAAGTGCATCTTTTGTTGCTTTTCTATCATATTTGGAATAATGCCATGCAAGAAATGATAGTACCTCATACAAAATCGCGATATGGATAGAAACTACACTTTTAATATAAATATAAGGTAAAAAGAAAAGCGGAACCGGAAAAATAGTATAACGTAATTTTAGAGTTACGCGAAGGAAGAATACTAAAACTACACAAAGAATAAGTGATATGAAAGTAAATAATAGAGAGCATTTTAGGTCCCACAGCAGCGGGGTGATGTTTAATGTTTAGGAGCCGTTTAATTATTTTGATGTAATTATCAACTGATTTGTATCCAACTCTCACTACGATGTCATCATCAAACACAGCATTGTTTTTGATACTTGAAAATTTCAAACGAGTCAAAATAGCGCAATGGCTCCAGAGTTGGAACAAATTTTAATTCATCACTATTGAAAAAACTAATTATACTGCAAAAAAATTATATATATTTTTAATACACTAAATTTGTAATATTTACGTTCAATGGCCTGCCCACAGCGCAGGGCGCTACCATCGCTCGTGATTTCACCGCGATACAAGTCACTCACTTTTCAACGCTTTCCCTTCAGGCGAGCACGGCTTCAAGTTGATGAGGCAGTCCACATAGTTGCGCACGAGTCTCTTATTATCCAGGATAGAGTCCAGATCCAGGTAGTCGTACCTGGCGTCGTATTTCGGCATGTTCTTCATGTCGTTTATGTCCTGACTCAAGACCAAGCACGGCAGCAGACAGAGCACTAGCACTGAACGCATTTTTTTCGAATTTCTATGTTATCTTTTTTTTTTCCTTTAAATCCACATCCACATGTCGCGTTCCGAATAGTTCACGTCGGCGATGAGCACGCGACCGCGCCTCGACGGGTATTGTACGCGAATGCGGTCGTGGAGAGGTCGGCGCGTTATAAGCGGCGCGATGTAGAACACGCCGGGGCAGACGCGGTGCCGCTTTCTCTTGTATGCAGCCGTGCATCTTCGGAACGAGAACGACCGGCCGGAGCAAGGTCGCGCACCGCGAAAACAGGGTGTGCAAGGTGGCGAAGCTTAGACGGAGCTTCGAATCTGCATCTAGAAGATGTCGCACGATGTTAACGCACTCAAACGCGCTTTCAAAGCTATTATTTATTTTTTTATAAAAGTAAATATTTTGAAGAGATTTTCTGATTTTCTCAAATGAGCCTGTTAAGTTGTATCATTGGACCTGCCACAACGCAACAATATAAATTTGAAAATCTAGGGTTTTCGGAGCTGTAGTAGTAGTAAGCTGGCAAATAATGAGAACTTAATTTAATAGCATTTTTTTTTTTGTAAAACTAAATTCAGTTTTGTCCTTTGGGAGACGTCTACGTTTAAATTAATAGACAATAAAATATTCAGTACATCATGGAATAGATACACGTAAAAAAAAGGGAAATTTTCTAGTAACTATTTAAGTGAGCATAATGTAATTTTTTTGTTTTTAACTATTCAATACAAATTAGTAATTCAAAATTTGGCTGAAGAATTTTCTTATTCGTCTCTTGCACAAAGGTTGGTAAGAATTAAAAGAAGTGACAATACCGAATTTTAAAAATCAATTAATTGTTTCTATTAATTGTTAATTGAAAAATCTTTACTTATATATATTTTTCAAAGATATTTTTTGTCATCACACCATTTCTCCCCTAAAACTTGGTCAAAATCAATAATTGGAATATCGTTTTGATAATTCACTTCACCGGTAATGACAAAAAAACTGGCCAAAGGCATGTCGGACCATGCTCAATGTAGGGTTCCGAAACAGTTCAACAAGGAAATGCACTACAGATGAACAAAATTATGTTGCTACATTTTTTCCATGTTTCCCGCACGGAATAAGTACTTTGGTCGCTTATAACTAGACCAACAACTAGATATATCGACTACTACTTTTAAACCAGTGTAAACTAAAGCGCACCAGCAAAACAGCGTATTTTCATTGCACTTACGTCCTTTGTTGACAAGCGCAGTTTTTCGGCAATAACTCTAAAATGGTGTATTGGATCAATTTCAAAATAATTTTCGTTGAAAGTATTTATTAAGCGTTATCTTTGTATTTTTTTTCAAGTTTTGGAACTTACAGTTTAAAAATGAGAGACACACACAATTTCTGCTACTTTCGGAGCGATTATTTTCGAAAATATTCAATCAATCAAAAAAAATTGCTTAGCAACCTTATTTTCTAATAAAAACTTTCGAAATAAGCGCTACACGTTAATGTTTGCTGGAGAAAAATTTTTTCAGCTTCCGTTACAGGTATAAAGTGCCCCCCAACCCCTTAGAAATATTTATTTTATCACTTAACTATCAAACTAAGTAGCGGCTTTTACAAGACATCTATACTCCGAATTTCATCAATATATATCTTGTGGTTTTTGAATAAAATGCCCGTGACATACAGAAGGACGGACGGATGGATATGACGAAACTATAAGGGTTCCGTTTTTGGCTTGGCTCGAAATTCTGCAAAGAAACATATATTTCTATAGTTATTAAAATATTTACAATAATTGAACTATAGAGACAGAACACTTACCCACCTGTTATTTTTTCATTATTAATGTATTTTTTATTAGGGTTTCCTTATTCAGTACGTGAAGACGTAATCTTTGAAATACGTCATTGTCCATACATACGTAAAGCAGTACAATACGGCGGGCCTGTGCAATGAATACGTATGAAGAACGGAGATGAGCCGATAAGATAAAGGTAATGTAACACAAAATAACGATTTTTAAATTTTTTGTCTGTTCGCGCATATCTCGGAAATTGCTGAACAGATTTTAATACGATTTACACAGGTAGATAAAGATCGGTTTAAAACGAAGTACAGACTTTATTAGTAGATTTCTTTTAAAATCTGACTTTTGTATTTGGCCTCGTGGTAGAACTTTACAGAAATTTTATCATATTATATTCTGTGGCCGAGGAGGTTCGGAAAATAGCGTTCTATCACATATATATATATATATATATATATATATATATATATATATATATATGTGTGTGTGTGTGTGTGTGTGTGTGTGTGTGTGTGTGTGTGTGTGTGTGTGTGTGTGTGATATAACGCGGCTTATCATCACAATAGTGGGATTTTAATGATACTTGCATACTTATTCTATAGTATAAGTAATATAAGGCGATTACCTTGAACCAGTTTGAAGATGAGCTAATTCGACTAATTAGTTTAGAAATGGTGGCCAACTGAAAATTCGAAAATACTAAATTAAAAACGATATTTCAATGGCTTTTTCACTAAATAACTTTTGAACGATGAGATTTAGCTCATTTCTGTAAAAATCTCGTAATAGTTGATGAAATAAGCTTTCAATTACATTTTTTTACTTTTATTTTTGTTTTACGGTTACTTAACCTTATATGTTTTAATAATAACCTAAAAGAGACGTTTTAAAGTTAATATAAAAATTTGGCTAACAAAAAAATTTAAGTTTTAATTAAAAATAAATAAGTATTTAAACTATGCCGAAAGGCCTTTTTTTTCATTTAAATTGGATATAATAAAAATATATTATACTTGGGAAGGAGAGATTATTAAAAATAATTATCGGTGATACCCAAAAATATTCCCACAATTTGGTGCTTGAAAATTTTTATTTATATTCATCAATCAGGAAAAAGTGTAAGGCAATTATTTTTTACATTTCCAAAAAAATTACTGTGATAGAATGTTTTAAAATATCAAACTTACGAAATATTGTCGCAACGTATCATAACGAAGTACTATAATGAAGACATATCAACAACAGATTTCAACAAAGTCATATTTAAAATAAAATTTTATGTGCTTTAAAAATTTAAACTTGTAGTCAAATTAGAGTGAAATATTTTAAAGCTTTTTGCTTTACGTTTTTGTATACCTCTTTGATATTTTCAACAAAGATTTGGTGATTTCAGTTTTCAAATCCTATTCAAACTTTCAAATACCCAAATGATAAGAGGTCAACAAAGGAAGTCATAGAGTCAAAAAAATTTTTGTGCATTCTGTAAATTATACAAACGCTTCTGAAATTTTAAGTGTGTAATATTTCCAAACTGATTTAAATCCAAGAATTTAGCATATTTATATTTAAAATTCTATGCCTATCTCTTAAGTGAATGAGAATCGAATAAAATCTAAAATGTAAAATCCTAAGCTCGTAAGTACAAAAAAAAGTTAATAAAATTAACAAATAATGCCTTTGGCAACATGAAAATACTCACAAAGCATTTCGAAAGGCATCTTTTTATTTTCTACTGTATTCTTCATCGCTTATTCCCGGTTTTTGTTTCAGTAAACTACGACATGATTGATATAATGATGGATAAAGTATGAAATACTTGTAAAAAAATTAATAGCTAACTGAAGTAATCATTCCATATTGGAACATTAATTATTTGCATCGCTCACTGTCATTGTAAAATAAGATGTGTATGCTTAGTGCGAACAAAAAATCTATTAGAATAAACATTTTTAATTTTGATCATTGACCTCTTGCAAATTTTTCTATATCTATATTTTTTTCATAATCATGCTTTTTATAAGGAAAATTAAAATGTTCTTTATATAATTTCAATGTAATATGTTTTTTTTATATTTATAGCATAATTGATGTGTAACATAATTTACAATATAGTTTTACTTCAAGATGAGTTTTTTTTTTTAACAAAACGAGGAAAATAATAAATTACGAATTTCTGCTAATATAAATTTTCTTAGTAATTGAATAACTTAGAATTTTGAAAATGGAGACTGTTTTTACCTTGCAAACTTTTAAAAATCTTCAATTTTTGTAGCGAGAAGTTAAAGTTTGCATGTATTAAAGTATGCTAGAAAATGGCTGTATCTGTTAATTACGTTGACTTAAAAACTTAAAATTTATTCATGTCCAAGAGACCATATATCAGAGTATTTCACATTAATTTTTACTTAATATCCTTATCCGCTGCTAAAAAAAGAGACTTCACAATCTAACAAATAGGCAGATAGAAAGACGAATACTGAAGTGATCCCAAGTGCTCCATTATTTTGAGGTATGAAACCCTAAAAAACACCGTTATAAAAATAGTATATTAAAACCTTAGAGGAGAATGAAAAAAAGTCTAGAGAATTTAATTTCATTTGACGGGGGGAGAAGAAAAAGTAATCAACATCTAATTTTTATTTCTTCTTTTATTTGACCACATATCTCTACACGTCACAATCCTTTCACAGATAGAGCGTCGGTTTGGATGCTTAAAATTTAGTCCTTCTTTAATATGACACCAATTCAGTTTGCATAGTATTTTTTTGGGCAATCCTTACCGAGTCATTTATTTATCAAATACATTTGCTTTAAAAAAATCTGTAGTTAATGCCTTTCAATTTTTCTTTTCAAATGTCCCAACCATCTCCACATGTATTTTTCTATTCTGGTTACTTCATTATCTTTCAAATCACGCCGTACTCTGACGTCGCCATTTCTTTGTCTATCGTTCAAAGATATTCCCCACATATTACACAGGGATTTCCATTACGCTGATTCTCCTTTCGTGTTTCTTTTACTATCCCCGAGTTGTATTATTGTTAACAAGCATAGGTACAACGATTCCATTATTGATAGTCAACCGGGCTTGTAATACACTTTTGTTATTCATACCAGCAAGCAAGGCTCCGTTCACTTCATTACCTTAATTTACTCTGCTTTAAATATCTCTACCATGTTTACCCATTTATAAAAAAAACAATCCAAATACACAAATTCTTTTCCTTAATCTACTCTTTCATCTCCTATCCATATATTCATAAACACTTCAAGAGCAATTTAAATTGTCAATAGGAATAAAGACAGACTCAAGAGCAGAGACGGAGAAATCAATCAGTTTTTAACCAAAGGAACGACTGTGTGTTTCGCTAATAACTTCTAATAAACACCGGTCCAACGTGTATTTGAAACTTCATATCCCTTAAAGAAATTTAATGATGATTTCGTAGCACATTTCACAACGCACGTTATTTTGAATTAATGACGACAATTTAGCCCGGGCATAAATAATGGAAACACTTATAGCGGCGTGCTTCAAACTCTCATTTGCAATAATTAACCTGTTAACTATTAAAGTTCAAAGATAAACACGACAAAATACATTGTTTCAACTTCACAATTGTCAGTTAACCGATAACGTTAGAGGTGCGCGAGGCCACCTCCAAACGTTAAATTTCAAATGAGCTATTTTGGCATTTGTAACATTAACCGTATATTTTCGATTTAATTTGATTATTTTCTTAATAATCTATAGTAGAAGACAATAATCGGGATTTTTTTTCGTAATCCATTTCGGAAACTTGCGACACGAATGAAATTAAGAATCATATTATATATTACGCGCTTCTAGTAACTGACAACAATCTGCCAGTTAACATTTAACTATAACAAGCTATTCTGCTAAATGTTTTGATAAATGTTAAAATAAATATTATGTTTAATAGTTAAATTTTATAGTCAAATGCTACTGATTTCAAAACGTTTCGCTAAAAGTATTTGACTTTTGTGTGGCAGTATGACCAGAACATAGCCGGGGACCAAATACGCATCTTATGTGTCGGACCATTAGGATCTAGCCGCAATTAAGCTGTCACCTTTTTTTTATAATGTGTAATAAATATAACTCTAATAAAATTTAGGCATTTCAAAAATCTTACGATTCACCTTGGCATAATTAGATTCAATAAGAGCTTTGATACTTTGCTATGCTTAATAGAAATTAATGTTTTATGTAACATAGTAACTTAGAAGACAGCTAAGGAGATACGATCTCTATGGTATATGTTATTTCTATGGGATGTGATGTCGTGACGGCAGCGTAAATTGTTACCCGGGTCTCGACATCCATTGTAACAAACCATCCGTTTGGAACATTGGACGCAATATGGTGTTTCGTAACAACTACCATCATCGTAACAATGCGAAAGAAGGACGGTCTTGTGGATGAACTGGATCACGGTTTCAATGAACCTATTTTACTTAGAAGGAATTGAAATTGTATCGTGATTGATAGTGGATAGTGAGTTCTAGTTGCCGTTTGATCAGCGCGCTGTTTTCGATTAGAAAGGTATCGAATTCAAATCTTGGTCTTCTTTAATAAATTTATACATAAACAACTCTTATTATTGTGGTAGAGCCATGCCATGGCCAACTTGACTGCAACACTAGAACGGGCCGGCTCGACCGCTGCGATACCACACACTCAATACAAACGTGAAGTGACAGCATCCTTTGTTGTGTTTCGTCCGAAGAGTTAGAGTTCCGGCGGTCCGCTCCCCCTTTAGCAGCACACTTTCCCCTCCATCGGGAAATCCTTACACCCCAAGAGGTCGGCAACGCACCGGTGACTCCTTTGGTTTAGCGAATATGCATAGACGGCGGTGATTACTTACTCTCTGATTGTCCTCTCAAGCGTTTTGAAATAAAAATGTTAAATAAATTATTTTGGGACGGTTTGTACTTTACGAAACGATACTATGTAATAAGAAATGGTTGTTTTTAACTGATCTTGTTCGAATGATGTACCATTAACGGTGTTCCCAATGAACGACGATGAGAAAGGAGTCTACGCATTTCCAAAAAGTCGGCAAAACACCAGTGACAAGGCAGTGACAGTACCTCGATATTTCAAGTGTCTATGGACGGCGGTGATCACCTAGTCTCTGTGTCTAGTCTCATACTGTAACTGTAAGGACAAAGGCATGGTGTTTTGTCCTAACAGCTACAGAAAAGCTTGCTCCGTGCCTCGGGAAGCACGTTAAGCAGTCGTTCTTGGACGCTATCGGCGCATCGGTGAGCACGGTCGTTACGATAAATAAGTATTTGTTGTTATTGTGACACAACGACAACGAATACTCATCTGTATAGAATAGTTTTGTATAGTGAAGGGAAATAGCGGACAATTACTTCTTTGCTTCTGATTTGGATGTATAAAGGCAAAAATGGCTACATATGGATGTATGTATAATGGATGGATGGATGGATGTATAATGGCACACATTTCGGGGGCACGCGGGCGCGCGCTCTTTACAACGCTCGTGGGAACATGAATGAAAACCAATAAAAACGAAATAAAAAAAAAACTCAACACAAATAAATCACGTGTTAAAAAGATACAATTAACACATTAGTAGAAACTCATTAATCAAAATATGAATAAAAAAACGGACAAGTGCGAGATGAATTCGCGTAGAGAGGGTTCCGGGCGTGTGTGTGTTTGTGTATTGTACATATTCTGTACAGTATACACGCTTATATAGTTTTATATGATTTAATACTAATTCTTTAAAAACGATTTTATCTTTTCTCAACGACTTGTCATTAGATACTTAATTAATTAGAGGATCATTTCTATTTCGATTTGTAAATTATTATTGCATTTGCTATTTTAGTTTAACATACGCTGTTGATGTCCCGAATAAGTAAATATAGAAGTAAGAAACTATTTTATATTTTTTCTAAATTTCAAGCTCAGTAGTTTCGGATATAAGGGGAAAGGGTTAATTTTTTTTTCCATATCCCTCTATGTAACTATTAATTTTAAAATATATAGTAAAAAATTGATATTTTTTACAAGACCTTACAAGAAGCCTTCCCATATGAGAAAATAACATTTTGCAAACAACTAGACTGCAATCTAGACTTTATTCGGAATAAAACTAATTACAAGTAGCTCTTCGTGATTTACATAATAAAATCATTTATTCATACAGTTCAATGCACTTTATAATAAAAGCTTGTCCTAGTTTTTTTTTATTTCACTTTTAATTTTTTATATAACAAGTGAATGAGTTTTAATTTCTTACGTCCGAAGTTATGTGACTAAATAATGGAAATAGCATTGTCATAAAGAAACAAACCACTATGTAGAATATTCCATCGCTTCGATAGAATATGATAGATGTTTTGCCAAACGGTAAACTCGACGTCTGACACATATTATAAGGTGTTAAATACCTTTACCGTTTCTATGACTGTCCTCAACTATCCAAAATTTAAGTAAACGTATAGACTTATTTTCCACCGACGCTTCCAAACAGATTTCGTTTTTTCTGCAAAAATTTTTTTAAATATAAAGCAGCACTCGTTCGAAAACTTTGATCGAAACCTGTGAGATCTAGCTTTTCGATGTCATTAAAAACATGTAAACGAATTGCACTACACCACAACCGAGGTCGTAAGGCTTATTGAAGTAAACGAATTCAATATTCAAGCAGTAGGATAAAACCCTTATGGTTATTAATATCAAGCAGGTCATCTCCTATTGTTCACCGGGACGCTCCCGCGCCTGGCTGCACAGATGAGCCCTAAACGCCGACTCGATTCCCTTAAGGAATCGCCCATAGAGAAAATCACTCGCCGTCGCTACCCCCGTGTGTTGTCCAGCCGCGTTCGGTGACGCTGTCACAGCCCTCGGAACCTGTACAAGGTCCTGCCGCTGGGCAAAAACCTCCAAGGAGGGCATATCGAGCCAGAGTTCCCTCGATGGTCCAACGGCTGTTGGGACTTTAATCATAATGAGTGTTGGACTGCTCTAGTACCTGTACAGTTTTGATTCTGAGTTCATTTTAGTCGAGTACTGTCGCAGCACAAGTGTCATGAAAACGTGGTTGGTAGACATTTTTTATATATTATTTTATCCTTATCGGTGTTTTTATTTGCCGTAAAACAGGTTCATATTATCGATTTGCATAATTATAAGGTAGGAAAACTACCGCGGACCTGGCTTACGGGCATAAATATAGATGCCTATAGTAAAAACGGACGGCTGGAGCCATAAAAAGTCGTATACCGTCGAGTTTGAGCGATGACTAATTAGGAAAACCGGTCAAGTGCGAGTCGGACTCGAACACGAAGGGTTCAATGTGAGCACTACATTCTTCTTAAAAATAGTGAACGAAAACAAGAACAAAAATTAAGATCGAACAATAAACTCCGAATAAACACGTTTCTTGTATTCGGACCCTTTTTCATTTTATAACATTATTTTATTTTTATTATTTTTTGTAGCGATTATAGTAATACACGTCGTATAAACATTTCAAGCGTCTAGCTCTGACCATTGATAAAATCGATCAAAACCCCACAAAAAATAAGAAATTAAAGGGCCCCCTTTAATTTAATTTTATTTTTATTAGTTATTATTCTAGCGGCAATAGAAATACTCATTCTGTAAAAATTTCAACTGTCTACCTGACATAGAGGTACAGTCCGCCGACAGACAGACAGACGGAGAGCGGAGGCTTATTAATAGGATCCCGTTGACAATGATAATTTTGTTTATAAAAATGGAATCAATTGTTCGTTTTTGGAAATCAGTAAATTATATTGCTAGTATTTACTGCTTACGGGGTTCGAGGATTGAGATGAAATATCAAAGCAAGCAGCAGTTGTACATAAAATTATAGCACGACACGAAAATACACTACGGAACTACTAAATATTTTTTACAACACCGTCTGACTTCCAACATTATAACATTATCGATTTATTGCTATCGAGTATAAGGATTTCCTTAAACACTAGACGGGTAACTACAGGAAGAAAAAACAGCAACCTCACTATCTAACCATGACCCGTTCGCTATTTTTAAGTCTTGATTCCAAGCGATTAATACGACGCGAGCACTTTTGTCTCTAGCGTTTAATTAGTATTTAATGTTATTTTAATGATCCTGCTGAGGATACAACAGGCTATTACAAGTATTCAAGTTAAGGCGGTAAGTTTATGTTACATTGCGAACTTCAGATTATTTCCGAGTTTTTTAATCGGAATGCCAAAATTTTTCAAAAAAAAACAAAAGATTCTTATTCGTAAAATCAGACTTATATAACAGAGAATGTATGTTTTTTCATCTTATTTGAAAGAGTCCTTTTGTAGATTTAAAAATAGCAAAGAGTTCCGAAGGACAAATTATATGCATTGTAATCACAAATAGCAGTAATATTTATATTGAAATTTGATATTGTATTTATTTCCATCAATTATCTTTTCTAAATGACCATCTGTCACTAAACGCATATTTTAACATCTAGGATCCGAAAAATCATTTTATCAAAAAAAAACTTAACTTTAATTTAAAATAGGCTTTTTAATTGTTCTCAGCTTTTAAAAATTGGACTTTTAAAAGTTACTATAATTATAGTGAAGGATGATCCAAAACTTTAACATCAAACCGGTACGTACAAAAAAAATTTACATATGTACATATATTATTCAAATATTGAAACATAATAATTAATACAACTTGTAATTACAAGAAAAATATATATGTTTATAAAAATACTCAGCATAGAATTAACACTCTAAACTGAGGATTTTTATAAACACAGTTAACACTAAAGATTAAATTTCATTGTCTAAACTTACAAAATATGCACCTTAACTGTACTGTACTGTACGTGTTATACAATTACCTGCCCTATGATTACATATTTATTGTTAGTAGGTCCTGTGATTATGAATCCTTACATTCGTTGAGGAAGTTGCTTTCAATAATATCATTGATGAGAAAATGTCAAAAAAAATCACAAAAATGACATTTTTATTTTTATCTCTGTCATTACAAATATTGTAAGCTCAAACGAAAACAGTGTGCGAAGACAGAAAATTTATTTCAATATTTTATTATTTTACAATAAAACCAAAGTAGATTTATAAAAAAAAAAACTAAAGAAATTTAAATTTGTGTTTTTATTCAAGGTAGAAAAAATTATAACAAAATTTTAAAATAAACAATATTTTTTTTTGCACGTTAAAAACATTTAATAAGATTTGACCTCCCAGTTAAAGTCTGGAAAAACAAGTTTTAAAACCATCTTTGTTTTTTATCAGCGTTAGATTGCCGAACTTTATTAACGTTAATGATATGGTATTATCATTATACGACTTTATTTAAACAAAAAGCAATGCTAGTAACTAATAATATTAGCAATTTGTTATTTTATGCAACACTAGCACGTGTCGTCGCTAATTACGCTTGTCTTACTTCGTTGTAATTTTAATGGTAAACATAATAATTTGTTACTGTGATTGACCAAAACGTTTACAAAGTTAGAATAGTTAATCATATCTTTACTTATAAATATATAAAGAAAAGTCCTTGAACCTAGAAATCCGAAATTTTGCCCAAGGGTTTTCTTTAAGATGTAAATAAACTACAAGTAAAGAAATTACAAAATTCAACCCGCAAAGAGGTAAAATGGTGGTTCCAAGTGTTAACATTAAACGTATGGGCATGTATAAATATGTCGAGTGCGGGTCTCGGTGAGCCGAGATGCACTGCTCTGCTCCGCGGCCTACAGGTGCGTGAAATTTAATCCTCTGGAGGATCTCCTGAATTGTTCTTCAGGATCGTTCCGAATTATGAGACATAAATAATACGTTATAATTTGCATAGTTGTAACTTGTATGTTACAGTCACAGTTTTTATAGTTCTTATACAGTATACTAATAACATATCCTCAATAATAATTTCCACATGTGCTGCCTCGCCTTATGCAAGGCTAAAATATTTGCCATTCCGGATTATATTCTATTAAAGAAAAACACATGGCGGTTTTTTTGTCACCCTACCCGCTGCAAGGAGGCCCTATTTTGGATTGAGAGATTGGATCTCTAGTCCATAACGTTGGTCCAGTGTGAGCTACTTGCTACACACGAACGGGTACAGGAATACGCACAGCTAAAGATCATAACCTGTCTTTTGGCGTTGCCGTTTTGGATAACTAGATAACTTAGAAATTGATCTCTTGCCGGTGGCACCTGTTACTTTACCTTTTTCCTTTTAAGGTTTTTGACGTTATACGCCTTATAAATCGATGAACGCCGGCTGCACGCACAAAAAAGCATGACTCATTGTCGCGTTCCGCCTGAGCCGAGCGTGCGAGCGAGAGCGCGGAACAATAGAGAGGCACGATCGGCCTAACCGTTCGGCTTGTGACGCATCTATTTCTTTACTGTATAATTTAAGTAGAAATATATTTAAATTAACGAGTGCAAATAAATGTTAATTTGTCGAGAACATTATAATTTTTAATTAAATCCTTCTTTGTTTAAACTCTCTTTATACGTGATACATAAAATTGTTTACTCCATCGCAATAAAAAGGGGATGACCTTCGATCATGAAAATAATATGTATAACATGCAGAAGCTCAACACGGCCGCATTTGCATACTGGACTTGCGTGTTTGTATACACCCGATCATTGTCACCTGTTAACCTTTTCCATTAGATAAACAAAACGTTTTGTTAGTTTTATTCGAACTGTGAATTGCTATAATTATCTAATTAATGACACCTACAAAGTCATCAAACACAACCTTTAAAGAAAGTGAAGGGTTACCACCTTGATATATAAAGTTATCGTGATATTTTTATCAGAAGTAAACATTATTGAATTTCCGTATTTTTATAGTTAGTTTATTTTTATTTATATAGTTATAATTCAAGAATGTCACTTGTAAACATTTTTCGATATAAGTTCATAAAACTCTAAACAATATTCTATATAGTTCCTATAAATTTTTATGTTCATATAAACTCTGATGAGCTCATTAAGTCAACGTAAACAAAATTTAATCTTATATTAGCCTCGTCCCAATCTCATTATCAATCCTAATACCGATCCCGGTTACGGTTTAATAGTATTGTATACATGTGTAATAATATGTATACCTGGCTACCACAACAAGGTACAAATGAAGCGTTGTAAATATCAAGACAATCACAAAGTGCCCAATTCATAGACGACAATTTAACTTGAATTCAATTATATTTACTATTATGTGTGATAGGTTAATGCGGTACTTTGATGGGACGAGCAACCTTTGTTTTACTAAACCGCTTCACACAAGGCATATTAGTTATTAATACGAGACTTGTGTGTCACTTATAAACAAATATAAATTTGCTCGAGTAAATTCATAGATTTTTTTAGTAATGGCAATAAATGAGTGTAAGGATATTATAGAACAGAAAAACATTTACAAAATGCAAATCAAAAAATCGACTATTTGTCAAAAAAACATCTGTAAAACGGTTGACCCTGTATTCTGTCCCTAAAACTTCCCGCTACGACATTTATCGATGTGTTTTTGTGCTCTTCGAGATCAAAATACAGTTTTCTCACGTAAAAAAGACTTAGTTTTAAGCTTTTTGAGTTCAAAAATTGGACAAAATGGTTGAATGCTTTTGGGACCGATTTAAGCCTAGAAATTTTCTTTCTTCGTTTAATCTACACAAACACTTCAAACTGCCAGGTGGATTTTTTGAAAGTAATCCTAGTTTCAATCCTATTTTAAACGAAAAAAAAGGTTTGTCGCATACGTCCTTTAAAAATAAATAAAAGCACCGCGTCTCTTAATATGCAGTACCGTAGTGTGCGCGGGTTGCGGGGCGCTACACCACTTCATATAATAGTTTATCACTGAATCACCTTAAAGCAAAGATTTCTAATAGGTATTTTTTATATGTAAATTTAAAATACAAATCGTAATGGAACGAAACGTAAAAAAACTGGCCAAGATCATGTCGGACCATACTCATAATAGAGTTCCGAGGCCATTATTACAAAGTAATTACACTACAGATGAAGAAAGTACGTTGTTACACCTTTTCCATGTAAATCTTGCACAGAATAAGCATTTTAGTAGCCTATAACCAAAAAAGCAAGTAGGTATGTCGATTATTATTTTTAAACTAGTGTAAACTAAAGTGCACCAACAAAAGAGCGTATCTTCATGTCACTTTCGTGCTTTTATTGAGAAACGTACTTTTTCGGAAATAACTAAAAACAGTATATCCCACTATGAATTCAGAATATTTTATCTGCAAAGTATTTGTTAAGCGTTACCTTAGTTACTTTTTTTATATTTTTGGATGTACGGTTTAAAAAATAGAGGGAGGGGGATAATTTCTGCAACTTTTGTAGCCATTACTTCCGAAATTATTCACTTAATCAGAAAAATTGCTTAAACCTTAAAGAACGTTTTTTAAAAGAACTGTCGAAGTATGGATCATGTGTTGATGTTTGCTAAAAACTAAAGCTAAACTAAGTAGCGGCTTATACAAGACACCTAAACTATAAATTTCATCAATATACGTCATGTAGTTTTTGAATAAAATGCCTGTGACGAACGGACGGACGGACGGACATGACGAAATTATAAGGGATACGTTCTTGCCATTTTAACTCAAAACCCTAAAAATAGCTCACCCCCCTCCACCATCCCATCGCCCCACTCGCCCTTCGTAAGTCCCCCCTCCATCACATATCCTATTCCTACCCAAGAGACCGTTAAAGACTCTTACCGTAACTGTTCAGGGGTTGCGAATGTCCACGGACGGCAATGACCATCTTATCTCTGGTTAGGTGGCTGGCAAACTCGCTTGTCCCTCGAAAATGCCATATAAAAAAAACTAGACTTCCAAGTTCAAGAAGACATAGATTGAGTTTATGCTGTCAGTTAAACAAGCATGAGCGGAATTAACTTGGAAGTGGCCCAGTCATTTGAAAGTGGCTGTGAACAGAAAGGTTAATCTGATTTCTGAGAACGGCGAAGATGAAGACAATATTCAGAGTGAACGTAAAATAAAATTCGGACACCTGATGCTGTACAATAAAATAATTTGTATGAACACTGATATACAAATTATTTTTGTATATTTTGTATATTGATATACAAATTACGGCTCCGATACACATAATTGTTTATATATATATATATGGAAATACGTTATCTAGCAAAATTTTAGTATATATTTGATTACGATGGTTAATGGTTAAAAATTTCAGTGTAGTCGGAAAAAAATCGCGATCTATTTTGTATCCTACTATTGCTTAATTTCGAGAGTTTTTCTCTCTCTCGCTCTCATGTTCCTCTCGAGAGAGCGGGAAAGAGAGAGAGTTTGAAATCGAGATTAGAATCATGATCGGGATTGATATCGGAAAAGGATGAGGTCTAGGATCGAAGTTATAGTTCAACATTTTCACAAAGACGCACCCCATTAGGCACTTTTCCGTTAATATTACGTACAAAAATGAAATAAACAAACTGTAATGAAGATCAAAATCGCGCTCAAGATTCTATTCCCATGCAAGTGAAGCCGCGGGCAACAGTGAGTATATTTTAAGATGAACAAATATTACATCACTCGAGTAAAACTACAGCCGCACTGGGCCTAGCGTGAAAAGACTCAAAATGCAAGGCCCTCATTCTCAAATAGAAAGATTAGGGATTACGTATTTGCAGCAAGAGGAATAAAATTTATCACAACAACAAAAACACAGCAAACACGAACTTTGTAAGTACGCGTAATGCCCGTATTTATAAGCGATAAATAGACATATTCATGCATAACATGTTTTGAAACAGGTTGGAAACGGTATGCAGCATGTAGTTAAGCGTCCAAAAAAACACACCAGACCCGAAAACGGGTTATGGGTTTAATACTTTGATCGATTTAGACGTTCATGAGCGATTCAGTTAGTAAATACTTATGCTATAACGTTATTATAGAGAACTACGCTGACCTTTTGTGAATGATTTGTTTAATAAATATTTTATAAACATTGATATTCACAAAAGTGTTGTACGCTAACTCTTGTTATTTGAGGATTTTGCAGTTAACAAGAAGCTTATAGATTCGCCACGTACTGCCGTCTGTCTGTCTGTTCGCGGCTTAGCTCAGAGGCTTTTAGTATTAGAAAACTGTAATATGTTATGGATACATATTTTAATAATATCGACAAAACCACAGAATGAAATGTAGAAAAAAAATTTTTCCATCAAAATAAAATGGTCCTATATTACTTGGAGACAGTGTGTGATAGTATTATTAGAAAGAAAGAATTTTTAAAATCTGTGATTAAATAAATATGTAGACGAAGCCAAAGAAAAATATTAATAGTCTATTTTATTCAAAGGGTTTTTTTTATTAGTGAAGTAATTCTTAGCATCGGTTTAGTAGTTCGATTAATTAATAAAAAGAACTAGACAACGTCAGATACGAATGTTAATTTTGTTTTTCAAAAATCTTCCCATTCGCGAGTACAAGATGTCGCCAGTTTCATAATAATTGTATAAATGGTTTAAATACGCAAAAAAAAACCGAAAAAAATCCAAACTCATTTTTAAACAACCTCACTCATCTCTTCTAATTGCGATAAATGCATCATATCACATTTCAAATTTATACCTCATGTCAAAAATGTTCCATACTAAATTCAACCCTCCTTAAATCCAATAAGAAGCAAATCACGCACATAACGATGCAAAGACAACATAAATACAAAAGAATATGGCTACAAAAAAATGAAAAGAACATGATTTATTTTTATGGTTATCATACGATGTATGGAAACAACGTAGAGCTTATTATTTTGAAATCACAGGTTCGAACTGTACACTAATTCACATCAACATCCGTCAAACCATTCTTAAGCTATAAAAGAACCTACATACAGACAGACATTCGTAACCTATTATTTGCATAATCACATGTTCTGACTGAACACCAACTTTTATCATGATCGGTGAAACGGTTCTTAAGTTGTAAAAAAACATCGATACAGACGGTAAAACAAGAGCCTATTTTTTGCATAATCATGTGTTCTTATTGTAAACAAATTTTCATTATAATCGGTGAAACCTTTATTAAGTTATAAAAGAATATATATAGACAGACAGACAAACAGTAGTAGCCTATCATTTGCGCAATCGTATGTTTTTACTGTATACTAATTTTCAACACGATCGGTCAAGCTGTTCTTGAGTTATAAAAGAACATACAGACAGGCAGCCGAACAGACAGAAAGACATACATTTTAAAAATTAGAATCGGTGAGTCATAAAATTTTCAAAAAAAAATTTAGAGTGGAAGTAGACGCTAAGGATTTATACAATAATATAGACTACACGACGGCTCATAAGGAGTGTCTGGGTAAGGAGCGTTCGGGCCCATTTTAGACGTCATTAGCCGTTAAACCGTAAACTCAATTAATAGAATCATAGTAGGATATCAAACAAATTTAGCATATTGCGACAGGCAACTACGGAACCCTATACTGCGCATGGTCCGACACGCATTTGACCGGTTTTTAATAAGTTTTAATTATGAGTAGTGTTTTTTAATCATTAATAAGAGCTACCCAGTATAGCTCACTATTCTTTCGATTTTACGTCAGGCTATTTTTTATGTCAAACCTCTCAATATGAAATAAACAGTACATATAGTCCGGTTGATGTTAAATTTTGTACCAAAGTTTTGGCTAGAAAGTCGGAATTATATTATTAAGTTCAGGTTTATTTTTCAGAGGTAAAAGACGTGTTAATAAATATTTAAAAATCGTATTGTTTATTACCATTGCAAAGACAGAAAACGCTTATGACGATGCATTTTGAATGAGAACTTTATTTAACTTACATCGAATATTGCCAGCTTATACACTGAACCAAAAAAAAAATGCTAAATATCATGGTGTGTAACTTTAAAGCTAAAAATTAATTATTAATATGTATACATACATTTATATATGTACATACATACATATATAAATGTATGTATATAATATCATTATGAGCATTCAACTCAACGGTATAGTATTGTGTATCGATTGTAACTGTCATCGACGAGGCGGCATGAATGAGAATTCTTCACGGAACACAAAAAACGTTCCTAAATTCTTAAACACGTTAAATATTTGACGAACTTGACACCGGATTGCGTAGGAAAATATTTACGATATGCAAACACGCTCCTACGCATCCAGCGAAAGCCGTTAGTTACTATACTTGTAGAACGAACTACCGTTTTAACTGTTGGCATGATAATGAATGTCCATTTTGTTTTACTAATTGTTGCGAACTTCGACTTTTGAGAGCAATGAATCGATATGCGGTTAACTGTCCAAGTAATATAATAAATACAACATTCTTGAAAAAAATAGCGGGATAGTTGATTAAAAATTAAATTTATGGGAATATTCACGGTGTATGTTGTATATTCTTTCAAAATATTGATGATTAAGTTTAAACTATTTGTACGAGTAAACTTCGAAAATTCACCGCCAGGAAAGAGGTGTAAATATTTTTTTTACACCTCTTTTGGAATGTTTGTAAATATTCCAAATATTTATATCAACGTAAATTTTAAAACTAATTAAAAATAAAATTCTTAATTCGATTACGAAAAAGTGTCGAATTGTTTAAAATACTGTAATACGTAAACAAGAAACCATTTCCGAGTTACAACAAATAAAAGTGATTTGTCATTTACTCATGATAGACCACATCTGCGTTTGTTTAATACAATCCACAAAAAAAGGCCAAATAATTTGCAGTGCATAAGCCCTAAAGACGTCCCTTTTTTTTGCAGAGTAAAGGGACATACGATTTTTAGTTCAAAACATAGATAATAGTGAGAACTTGCGTCGCAGTACTCCTATGTACCCACGTCAGTCTAGTCTAATTCTAGGTTGTTCGAAACCGATACAAGCCCGTCACCGCAGGCGTCAACGCTCCAAGGTGAGTTTCCTTTGTACTGCGCTCCGCTCTCCGACGAACGAAACTGCAATGCACACGTCTGCATTCAACAGTTGCACTTTTTTTTACAGTGAACTTTTGCGAACACTAGACCCGACAAGAATAAGTCGAAATCTTTTTGGTGCTTTTAGGTCATGACATTGATTTTTATATTTTTTTGTAAATAATTATTCTTCTATTAATTCAATACTATGTATTAAAAATGTAATTTGCATTATGATGACATCATTAATGCATTTCAACAACTTTTAATTTTAATTTGTGAATTTCAAAGAGCTTAGTATTTTTTAAAATACTATAAAAATAACTTAGATATTTTCTTATTCTCCGCGTGGCACTCCCTTTGCGGGTCTCGGCGTCCTCAATTTTTTAATTATGAATCAAACATATAAAATATTACAAAATAATGACGGCAAACTTCTATAGAGCTCCATGCTTATTTTATAAATGTAAAACTTTGTATTGAACATTTTTAAAAAAAGATAGAGCAAATATTTTAAATAATAGGCTTACACGATTTCTATCTCCTTTTCAAATTTTGTGGTCGTGTCTATCATATGTCATTGTTCGCCTGCACGATACAAAGAAGGATAAACTTTTACAGCACCCTATAGCTGAAACGCATTGTCGCTTTTCGATCATTTTGTTATTAATAGATTCGTCTGATCTTTGAAATATCACTAAAAATTTTATGACAATCAAGATGACGTTAGGAAATGTCATTACTAAAAAAGAAAATAATTTGTGGAGCAGGATATCGTTGAATATTTGTTTCGATAATTTATGATTATACAATATTTCAGATAAATATGTATTAATTTTTTATTAATTTTATATACCAGTATTTGAACAATCGAGCTCCGCTCGAAGTCTTTCCTATTCGCCTTAGAAATATGATAGTTTCCAACCGAAAAATTTGCTTATTTTCATTTTCTGCAATAAACATTTAAATACATGATGTACACACACTACTTAATATGCAAATTTACCTTTTACCTGCTCTCACGTTAATAATATCGCGTACTGATATTCATGTCATCTATTGTTAGGAACGTTGCGTTAAGCTTATTGGTACCTAGCCAATTGATAACATCGCACAACATAGGAGCAATTTAATTATCTCATAATTCTGCATGTCGCTATAAAATAACAGTTAGAAAAATTTTATAATAGCGTTTTCTAGAGAAGACGCGTATACAGATAAACTTAAAAAGCGAAAGTTAAAGCACAAACTTTCATCAAAATCGTCAAAGCCGTTTGCAAGATACAAATCTATAAATTTATACAAACAAAATTTGTTTTTTGTATTATAATACATACAAAATTGCTCACTTGAACTAATAAGATGTATCATATAATACATATTACGGAATTTAAATGAGTGCGTATCAGACAATATAACAAATAAACTCCACTCACTGACATTTCCATAACCTTCTGACTTTGGAGTAGAAGTACGAACAGAATCGGTCAGATTACATAAGAAGCTTAATTTGAATTATGTAAGAATTGTTACGTTAGCGTCTACTCAAATTGCCCATTTCCGATCGTGGAATTCATCAAATATAATTCATCTTAACAACATAGAAAATTTCTCGAAACAATCTAATTGTGTGGCTGAACGCAATAAAATTGGCCGTCAAATGCAAGCACTGTTCATATCTAGTTAGTTATAAATCTATTATTTAACCTGCCTTTCTTTAAAAGCCTCAATATGCAATTAATCTGTGCGAGAATTTGCCCCGTGGGGTCATAAGAACGTGAAGTCCATTGATTTGTGTACTTCAAAGTATAGGGAAGGTCTAGAATTATGGTGTCCAAACAAAATCCGCCCAAAATACAACCACGCGACTACATTATAACGGCTATTAACCTCGATCTAGTCTGTTACAGCGCTGAAAATAATCTTTATTCATTTATAATAATTAAAGCACAGTTAGTGTTTAAAAGATATTAATTATAAGCATGCAGTGACTACACTAATACAAAACGATGATTTAATAATACAAAACTGAAATTTTAAATGGTATCAAAGCATTGAAACAAATATAAAGATAAGAAATTAACGGCATCGATCGGCACTTCGCGAAACTCGATTTTAAGTGCGTAAAAATTATTAGAAATAAAGGGATTTCATAAATCATACAAAATTGATCTCCGATGATGTTATAAATTAAAAAAAAAAAAGACGAGAAGTTATTTCAAAATGTAATGCAATCAAATGTTACACGAAATGTAACAAAATAACTAATTAAAATTAAAGATCCCATAACAAAATGCACAGTTTGTTCATATTTAAGTAGTTCTCGGTCACTCATTCAATCACAACCGTGTTGTATCAGGTATGTAATCGCGTATTAAATGAGCAAACCATCGAATCTCGCAAGCAGGGTCGGTGAGCATCAACTCTTACTTATGTATAAAATATGCTACACGTTGTCACTCTGTGCGTCCGCGTGCTGATGGAAGAAAGCGGATCGCGCGCGCACCTGACTTAAAAAACTTCTTTCTCCCGACACCGGAGGCGGACAAGCGAACGCAACAAATCTTTGCAAAAATAGTAATCGACCTTCGTGGAAACGTTTAAGAGCGGTAATCAACTTAGTTTAGTAATTTTTTAAAGATTACTTCAAAAATATTCCCCACAGATGATGCCAAAAAAGGCAAACATTTTTATTAAAAAACAAAATGAGTGCAATAAAAATAAGCTTGGAAGAATGCTTCCATCAATTGATGTACATAAAAAATTGCTAGCTTATGATGTTTACGATATATCAGTAGGTACAAAAATGTAAAACAAAAACAACGATTTAATAACCGGGTTCCTTAAATAACGACAATTTATAAAAAAAAAAAACAGCATAAATTTAATAATAAAAATAAAATAATAAAAACCGATGATAAAATCGCAACGGCAATTTAATAATCAAAGGTGACATTAACAAAAAATGTCTACTCGGTCTTAATAGGACGCGCGCTCGTATCGCGAGGTATCTTGTTATTCGCGGATGTAGTTAAGTAACGAAAAAAACTAGTTCTTATTCTGGACAAGTTTAATACAAATATGGCGTATAGCATACGAGAAAAGACGCCGCATTTTAATACTACTCTATGAACGTACACCTGCGATTCCCCTGCGTTATGCAGTTTATTATTAACTTATGCGTTTTTGTTCCCGCTTCACATTCGGATAAATGAATGTTATATTATGTCAACTCAAATTTTGAACTTCTCTTATTTCAAGTTTGTACGTAAACACAGAATGACATGGAACCCACAAAATCTTAATTTATAATCTACTCATTGTTATTCGATTTCATCAGTATCTCTAGACGTGTTTCAACTGTAATATGTATTTTCATAAAAATAGGAATTCATCTCTTTGCACACTCCTACCTTCAATGCAAACTGATCATTTACAAGGCCTAACTCTAATTAAGTTAGTAAGTTTTTAAGGCGGTTTTTTTACAACAGTTGTCTATCACACTTATTTTAGTTATCGAGTAATTATAATGTTATAATTCATTTACCTACTTCGCATGTGAACTAAACTTTAGTTAATAAAATTGGCCAGGCATCTCCTTTACATTTGTACGGAGCATGTGGAAAAGCAGTATTACGATCTCTAATTTATGGTCCACTGGTAATCATTCTTATCTGAATACATTTCTATCTGGAGTACACTACCAAATTATTATTACACAGATTATATAAGCCATTCGTATTTTTTATAATAAAAAAGTTCTACAATTCACGCCGATAACATTTTCATCCACCTCCAAATTAAATTGATTCACTCTATTTCTACACTTATCGCTAAAGTTCCGATATGTTTCTGCTAATAAGCTTGGAATTATGTAGATGAATGAAAATATATAGGTAGATTGATAACTAATTTTTATTCTCTGTATACAAGGTTTTACTAAGAGCCATCGAAGAGTAGTTTCTGGCTACCAACCGCAGTATCATTTCCTAATTCCATATCTCTTAAGAGTGCCGTGACTTCCATCAACAGCTCAGCAGCGTAAGATGATAACCATCAGACGCAAGAACTTGAATAATAAAAAAAGAGCTTAAACACACCATATGTATCAATAACGTTTGAGAGTTTCCCTCGACTTCTCTAGGATCCCATCAACAGATCCTGACTCGGTGACTATAGGACCACCTAGTACGTATACCCTTTCAAATAAAAAAAATCTAAATCGATCCACAACTGACGAATTTATCACTGAAAATAAATAAAAAATACATAAGACGAAGCAAAGAACCTCCTCCTTATTTTTAAGTCGATTAAATACACTATAATTATTGAATCTATAATTTTGAAATGTTGTCTTTAATATAAATGGACATTTGGATATTTATGAATTGCTTCTAAGTTAATGAAATCTGTAAGTGAATTTCAACTACGATTGAGCTGATTCTATTCAAAATTTTGTAAACACCGCTTATTACATAAGTTTACAATTATTACTCTAATTGATATGAGAGAATGGACGATATGCTCATAATTATTTTCACCTAATGTTTCATATATCTAGAAAGATATATTGTTTTTAAATATTGGTGTGCTTAAGTATTAGAGTTACAATAACAAATATAGTAACCTTGAAACAAATAAATATATGTGTCTGATTAAGTGCTCATCACAAAAACGAATTAAGTACTTATTTTTAGACAAGTCACAACCACTGTTTTAGACTATGTTAATACAATGATTTTTTGCAACTAGCCAGTGTCGCTAAGTAGCGGATTTATTCGTTTTAGTACTTGAGAGGTTATTAAACTCGGATACTAAAAAAAATAACGATGTTAATACGGTACAGACATTGATTTATGTGTTATGGAGCCTTCATTCCACAGAGGTAAAACTATTTTTTTTAACTCATCCGTCCTCCGGCTCCACGTTTGCCATTTGTACCAAGTTGGTTTGCATTAACAATTTATCAAGTAGATATGAAACACATTTATTTTTATCCCGGGATTAGGAAAATTAAACTTTACTATGCTACCTATACTTCCTAGATAAATAATTTCTCTATTTTTGCTTTTAAATGATTTTATTTAGCTTGCTCTTCTTGGGTCAAATTAAGTAATTGAAATTGTATCCCCCTTCTGTTGACAGATTGATCTAATATTTGGTACGCACCTTTAGTTCTTACAACTATATAATAGAATGTATTCAGTAACATTGTAAATTCAAGATGGCCGCCGCCACAAAATAGCGTATTATATAGATATTTTTTCACTCAATATGCATATCAAATAAAAGATTTTGATTATTAAAATACAGTACACTATGAAAAATCATAAGTCTGAGATGGACGCCGCTACAAAATGGAGATTTAAATATTTGTTTCAATCCTCGTAATATGGATAATAAGTATTAAATGGAAGGGCTTTACAGTTAGAAGACAGTGGCGGATCATAGAGTTTAGTCGGTCTATGGGCCTCTTGGATAACGCTAGTGGCGCGGCGTTGTGGCAGACTTAGGCAACTCGTGGGCGTTTCGCGTGCGATCAGCTGTACGGTTTACGTTATTGGAAACGTTGAATGCGTGAAAAAGTGCTCTCAAAAAAGGAAAAAATGGGTGGTACGAGGTACTGTTGTGTTGTGGGGTGCAAAAATTCCCAATCTCGGAATCGTGAATTAACTTTTATTCGTTTCCGAAACGAAGTTGGGAAGTTGAAAACCGAAAACCTCGAACCGATAAACCCGCCTTGCAAGTGCATTCTGTCCTTCGTACCGTACGATCTAGGTTCACCTGAAAAGCATTCAGTTCCTATAGGAAAGAAAACGGGAAGAGCGGGAAAAGGCACACAAAAATTCACACTAACGTTTATGTACAAACAGCAATTGCTAAGCAAAATATGCAGTATTCAAAATTCATTATTCTGTTGACCGTATTCCATGTTTTAAGTAATTCACGCACCAAAACCAGCGCAAAAATCGAAAACAACATGCAGAATGTTAATCGTGATTAATTATAAATCTTGCATTTTTAGAGTTTTACGTGCAAGTTATTTTTATTTAATTGTTTTAGTATATATAATATATTGTGGATGCAAAACGATAAAATAATAAATAAGTAAATAAATGAAATTATTATCGGTTCCACATTTCCGAACAATACTTATTCCTTCAGTATATATTTCTTTGATAAAGAAATATATCTTCATTTTCCATTTCTAAATTGCATGGATGGTTGAAAAGTTGCTGAAAATATATTTGTTTAGATTATTACTCAACTATGAATTCATTTTATAATTAATACATACCTCCACTTTCACGTCGTACGGTCGATTATTCACTCTGGTCTGTGGTGTTACTTTTCCATGGATGAATCCTCCTCCACTATCACGGATTTCGACAACCTCCTGAACGTGATGGCTTTGGAAAAGTTTATGCCCTATATTTTTAATAAATTGAACATCCAGTTATAAGTAATACGATAATCTATCTTATAATGAAATGAATACGTGGTAAAAATTACATATACAGCGATTTGAAAGAATATTTCATGTTTCGTGTAATTACTTACCTTTCGACACAGATTTTCCGCGAAAAGTCTGCATAGATATTCTGAAATCCACACTAATAATAGTTTGGCTCATAATATCGATTCTTCTGTTACAATATAAATAAACATCCAAAACGTGCAGTAACGTTTATGCGAATCATATGGTCACGTCTATGAGAAAAACGACCTCGAGTTGCCGCGGTTAACCGACCGATGGCGTTGCCGTAGCTCCGCCATGATATCCAAGAGGCGTATATATTAAAACTGAAATCTAAGCATCTAACCAAACCTAAGAATTGCGTCAACTTAGAATCGGGATTCAATCATGGATCTCCCACCCAAGTCAAGATTTCTTATTGTATCGAGGACTGTGTGGCATTAGGGTGGACAAAAATGATACGTCATTAGCATTTTACCCTTAGACTTGGGCACGTCTTGTTGTACAACGGCTTTGTCCTTCTATTGTGATGAGAAAAATTAAATAACAAAGCAAAATTTAAAAACTTGAAAAGAAATTGAGTAAGAAAAAATAAATTTAAATGGTTTTATTGAAAAGAAAGATAATAATGATGTAAATAATGTACTAAAAGATAAACAATAATTAGGTAGGTCCTAGGTACCAGTCATCACACCACTCCCCTCATCAATCTAGGGCATTAATCAAACTAAAACATAAAATCATAAGGCCTGAGTAAATATGCAAATAAATGCTATGAGCAGTTGAATAGAAATTTTATACGCCCCGATTGCCGTGAAAAAATACCATTCGGCATTCGAAATAAAAATAGATTCCTCCTCGTTACTTACCTTATACAGAATTGTTTCAATGAATTCGAAAATTTCTTAAAACTAATGCAAAAATACCATTCAAAAATTATTCAACGAAGACGACACCAAAATGGAATTTTTTGTTTTCAGTATTTTTTTAATTCTTAAATGACCACCATTTCGAAATTAATCGGCCAATTTTGTTCATTTCGAACTTGTCCACGATCGCTTGAAGAATAAGTGTGCGGAATTTCTTTAAGATCCCTTGAGAATATCGTGATCGCAAGCTACGTTATACCCTATCAGCGATGTGTTTCAAACTCTCATTTGAAATAATTAACAGTCAACTGTTGAAGTCAAAAACTGAACACGTCAAAATACATTGTTTAACTTCACAAATGACAGTTAACTATTGCACATGAGATTTTGAAACACACCGGTGTATATATGCGTTATACCATATATATATATATATACCGAATGACGGTAATATAATATGACAAACTTTTTGAAAAGTTTCACCATGATACCACATATAAAGTTAAATTTCTATAGAAACCTACCAAAAACACTATCTGGTAGGTGTCAATCGTACTTCTCATTTACAAGAGAAGCCGTTCAAGAGAAGCCGAGGTTTTTCACTAGTATTAATTCAATAACAATGTGAGTGGTCGAGTCGTGGAAGCGGGTTGACGAACCCGTTACAAAATTATCTTTTGTATGATAATTGCCACCATTTATGGCGGAGATCTCTTAGCCTTTTTAAATATGTAAATAAACACTTTTTTTTTGTTACGTCTTGAAGAATTTTGTTAAGAGCATTGCTGTGCGACACGTTTTCCTATTGATTGTTATTCAAATTATTCATTGAACAATGTACGGTAACGTTTACAGTTAGCGATAAGTAGTATGGATACAAATATATTGTTTACTATTCCATCTAAAGTGTAGGATGTTCATAGCTTATTATTAATTTCAAACTGTAAATTGATAAGTAGGTATGTGATGCCACTCTTGAAATCGATGTATATATTTTTAATAAGCCAAAGACGGTGGCTTATGTATAAAACCTTGAACAGAAAGTAGTTGTTTTGTTTCCTCTAAATAATTTAGAATTATTATTAAAAGACAAGATCCGAAATTACATCCACAAGTTACTTTTAAGTAAGTTTGAAACTTCATATGTTTCAAAATTTGCATTTTGTAATGTAATGTGTAGCTTTAGCGTAATACACATGAAAACGAACAAACACACCTACAAATAGAGAAAAATATTTCAAAAATATCTCTTAACCTTCTATTACGTATTTTTCACAGACACTAGTTTTTTTTTTTCCAAAATCTCCAATGTACAGGCAAAGAAAGTCTACGGTTTGGTTATATATTCCAATTGGTTTTGCCATAATGTACTCAGCTTGAACTGGTTTGGATCATAGACAGAACGAAATACCTTTGAAAAAATTTCACAGTTTACAATATTCTTTTAAAAAGGTAGCTAAGCCAATCTTTCAATTCAAATTTGTTAGTTGTAGCGTAATAACCTTGGACTAGGCAACTATTGTTATACCAGTATGATAACATTTGAACGACAAAAACAAGTTAGTATATCTGTATGTCCAACAAAATTATATCGAATATAGTAAATCATAACACTCATTTTAATACAAAAAGCTGTCTGTACAAATCAATCGTCAATATCAATTGCGAATATATCACTCACCTACAGTTTCCTAGTGACAGCTATGATGGTAGATTGCTAAAGAACTTCGACATCATGTTCAGAAACTTCAGAACAAGTTTAAGAATTAACAAAATTACATGAAAATTATGACCTAAATCCAAATTGCAGGTGTTTTGCTGATAATCAATATATCTACGAACAAAATTTTTCTGGGGCTAGGATCTGATTGGGTAGATTCAACTTCAATTGAAAAATTCAATGCGGTTGAATAGCATTAGAAAACCATGCAACGCCTTCAAAACCAAAACTCAGTATCTAAAAACCAAAATTTTTAATCTACAAGGATCATATAATGACGTCAGACGTGACTCGTTACTGTTGATGTTATTGAAAAATCCCAAGGAATTCAATATGCGATGAAAGAAAAAAACCGAAATAAAAAGAGCTACCTTCACAGTTACTCTATGAGGTAAATATGGAGATATGGAAAAAGATTCATGAGCGAAAACTGCGAATCCAACCTTCTTGCGGCGAACGGTTTGGAACTGATCGGAACGAGTGACTGATGATTTAATAGGGATTATAAGCCGTCGATGATTATTTGTGGTCCAGTCCATGATCGTTCATCACGGTGATTTAAGGGCCAAACTCATTTCTATCAATAGGCATTTAACGGCTGACTAAATTTTAATGAAAACTTTTCCTTAATCTACAATATTTATATTCAAATTATTATTATTAATTGTATTACAATTTGTGAATACTTGTGTCTAGATAGTCTCTGCCTAGTTTACTTGAAGTTTTTATTTCTTGTTTCTATCGAAATTTAACTTATCGTTTTGTTCTTTCAGCCACTGGATACCCGCTACTGGGCATAGACCCCTCTAGATTTCCTTGACGACCAAACTTGGCGTACCTGCAACCAACGGACGCCCCGAACATTACCGGGTCGTCAGGCCGTCAATTACGCCGTAGAGCTTTTTTTTTAATTTTTTAGATATCTCAATTTACGCTCGAGTTAGGGCAAGAGGAAAAAGTCCGCATTTTACATATGACTTATTGAAAAAGTCAGTATTTATGACTCGACTCGTGTATTGTTATTTATGTCATCTGTGTATTGTTTTGAATTTGTTCTGCTATTTCTAAAATTGTGAAATATCAACTATCTGCAAATTGTTAAAAAATCAATAGAATTAATTAATTTGTAATATTCTGGTATTTATTTTTTATTTGCAAAAACGTATTCACACTAAAAAGTTCCGAGCCATTGTCTGGCTATGCTCACAAAGCTTTTTTTATCCTTTTCGCGCTTTCTTTCATCAAGAAATATGTTGTCATGCCATGTTAGAAGGGTTGTAATGTACCAATCTTACTATTTTACAAAATATAATATACAAATAAATAATTTCTAAGCAAACAGGGGTCTAATTTATTGTGATCGCTCTTCCAGCCCTGTGACATATCTGCCTAACAAAATTTTAGTTGATATATTTTATAATATTGCATCCGATAGTAAAAGACATGAATAAATCACGTGACGTTAATTAATGGTTTGTTTGTCCATTGTCAAGATGAGATAGAGTATGAAATGTTTGGGAGGCGATTCTCGGGCCATGTGAAAATTGTCACGTGTGACAATTTTTAAATATTAAATTTCTGTAATATTCCGTATAGAAAATGACGATACATGTCAAGTGATGGATAAAATATGTATACTCACTCACCTATGGAAATTTGAAATAGATTATATTTAGAGATCGTGAATTTTTAGTAGGTATGAGAATATACTTATAATATTTAAAACAAGAAAGGGGAGTTTTAAAGCCTTTCAATCTGGAATAAAAAGACTGTTAAATGTGAGCAACAAAATGATTTAATTATAATAAGGTGTTACTCATTATATTGATCTTCTAAATTTAAGACTGTGAGAAACTTATCATAAAAATCCTTTAAAGGGGATAAGTGAAGAGACTTCTCCTGTTGTGCGGTACAATGTACAATGACTGTGTACCGTCATAATGACAGCTTGTACCTATTATGAGGAAAAGAAAGCCTCTGCAGTCCATTGATTTAGAATTGTCACATTGCTTATTATCCTTCTTATTTTTGCGTTCAAAAATATATAATATTTATGTTATTAAAATATATAATATTTATGAATTTATTCGCCCTTTGAAGTTCTCATGATAAAAGTAGTATGACATTGTGCGGCTACAAGAGGGTCTCCAGGATGTCACTAGGAGGAGTGGAATGTCTAATGACATTAAAAATGCATTACATGACCCTCTCTAATGAAATGACCCTCTATAACCTATACAAAAGCAAACCCTTCATCAAGGTGCCTGGATAAAATGTTGCACTTTTCTTTGCCGATATTGAGAATTTTCCATTCTTGTGTGAAAAAAATTGTGTACGCAACGCGGAAGGAAAGTAGGAAATTCCTACATGCGTTGTTTGGATGTCATACAATACAATTTGGATGTCATAAAACGACGGTGCATTGTGAACTAGTTTTGAAATTATGACATTAACGGCGTGTGTGCTTTAGGTATGATAAGCTACAAGACTCAAAATGACAAGTAGATAATTTAAATTAATTTGTAACCTTTTTTCAGTGCCTAGTACATACTGGCAATATTAATTTACTTTTGAAGATAATTTTAAAAAATCACCCCAAACATTTATTACTTCTGGCACTAAGTCTAGAAATACTAAACATTATGTTTTTATCAAATTTCATCACAGGTAACTACTAAAATCGTTTGCAAGGTCATTACAAACTAATTTGAAACCATGAGCCGTTTTACATTGCTATTCCGTTACGCCATCTTGTAGCAAATGTGTAAGCCACAAATATTTTTAATTTTGTACTGAACACTTGTAGATGGCGCTGTTTATAATCATTCTAAAACGATATACTTAACGCAATTATGTATAAAAAGAGAATATTTCATAAGTAACTTATAGATTGCTTTTAGGAACTTTTTAAATGTTATACTTACAATTATCGTCTATTGCTCATTAAAACCAATCAACGTTTTGTTGGAATCAATTAAATGATTTGTATACCGTAACCAGTACTAAGGTAAAATGTTATTTTCGTTAAATTGTACATTACATCTACCTTGTAAAAAAAATGCATGATAAAAACCCAATGTTTATTCAGTCGGAACATACAAATGACATATAAACGGGAAACTTCTTCAGTTGTCGCGGGCGCCGTCTGTTGTCGCACGTTAATTCTGTCACTGATAACACCGCTCACATTTCATATACCTATAGTTTTGTTATCCTGGTATCTACACTTGTCTATTCCAACAGTAAGTTATCGTTTATTTTATTTATTTATTTGATTTTGAATGAACGAATAATATGCCGTCTCAACTTGCAATAATTTACACACACGATTCGCTTTTTAACCATAGATAATTCAAAAAATTTGTTTGTATTGCTATTTAATCGTTTATTTTACGTTACATACTACGCAATCGCTACGTGTATAAAAATTATTATTTGCTTAAATTCTATTGTTATCGTATCTACGCTAAATAAACAAAATAAAATACACATTGCCTTAAAAATTAGTCTCAAAATAGTAACGTAGCGTCTAATTTAGTAGCTGGTATCATCACAAATGTGTATGTGGTCAAGGCCGGCTGTACACTTTGAGGTCGGCACTTAATATTTATTATGCTCGGACGCGACTCTTAATTTTTTCAAACTAATTACTCTCTTACTAAGTGGGCTACCAGAATTACCAAACTGGTTTCGAGTGACAGGAGACAGGTCTGTAAAAAAAATAATTAAGTCGTTATGCTCACGTCCGCCGCTTCACGTCGTGTCCAAAACTTTATAATCATTCAATACGAGATCTCTATGAATGGAATTTTATGCATGCACATATATTACGCTATTTAATGGGCGACAACGAGAAAAGTTGTTTAGTATCAGATCTACATCTACGCGCTACAGCCTATAATCTGAATGAAGTTTAACGAATTCCGCAGAAAAAACATAACGCTGAACTGTATTATAAAAAACCGGGCAAATGTATGTCGGGCCAAGCGCTGTTTAGGGTTCCGTAGTTGTCCGTCATATTATGCGGACTTAGAAGGAGGCTCTTTGTTTAATATGTACTATGAACCTATTAATTAAATTCACGGTTTAACATCTAAAAACGGACCCACGTAGGACAAATGTTAAGAACGTAATAATTTCGTACTTCTATAATTTTACATGCTCCATAAACTTTATATACTACCTGTTTCACACAATCTACAACTTTATCTAAATAATTCTCATTGGAATTTGTATAAAATTTTGCTTTTCACTTTTAGAAGTACATTTTATACGTTGATCGACTATTAGTCGTTAACTTGTAAAGACTACTTAGCTATGATAGCTTTCCTTTTAACTTCGTTATATATACTACTAATGATTTTCTTCACGTATCCAAGAATAACCATTTAGCTGGCAGTGGTTGGGGCAACATGGAACTGTAACAAAAATTAGCATTTTAAAGCTTAATAGGTATTTCGCAAACGGATTCCTAAATTAAATCGATTTTCGCAAACACGTATTGTTTTTTAATGAGCTATCCAACGACACTCGCACCATGGCATAAACGAGCACATCGGCGTGAATAATATACCCGTACCTAATTACAACATTATAGTAATAAAAGTGTCTAAGCTAAGCTACGGATAAATAGACGGACGGGCGGTTTCGACTACAGAACCTTAAAATATCTCTCTGTATCGAACGCTTGGTATATTTGTAGTTTTCTCATATGGTACAAAAAAATTGCGAACATGAGTTGTATGGGATCCGATAGCTTTTAAATATAACTGTTATCAGTTTACTTTTCTTGTAATTTCTTGAAATATGGCGTCGAGTTATCACATTGTACACATAACTACATTATGACCTTGGCAGGTGTATAATTTAGTATAAATGTGATTCAAAAGATATTTAGACGTTAGGTTTAAGATACCTTATAGTCAAATTATTATCGTTCGAATATACCTGTTTAATTCATGTTTATGTCTTTATGCTACAGGTCGTAACGCAATAATGGCGGCCGTGGCAAAAGAAGAAGTGCGAAGATTCATCACTGAATGCTTGAAGGCGGTAGGCGCACCTGCCCAAGCAGCCTTAGACCAAGCTGATCTGCTGCTGCAAGCCGACCGCACCGGTCACTTTAGCCACGGACTCAATAGACTAGGTGATCACCTTACAGATCATGTCAAACGCTGAGAAGAACGCCGCTCTTAGTAGATATCAAAATAAACATAGATAACGCTATAGACAAATAGAAAACGTAAAAATATTCTGTCAATCACATTAACATTAATACATTCTCTACAACATAAACCGTCAATTCATAAAGAAGAATATTAGTAGGGTATCTACTAAAGAGTTTTATTTTCTTACATGAACATCAATTATTATTTTAAGTTTTCATTTTGCCACCGTGAGATGGCGCTATACATCATACGTTCTGTATTCCAATCAATTTCATTATCACTATGTATTGAAATCGATAATAACATATACATAGGTAATATCTCGTTTTTTATATTAAATATTACTATTATATCTGCTAAAGATACAATGTAGGTAAAATTACCTCTTATACTTATTAAATAGAAATTATATTTTTCACTTAACAAAACTTGATAGTCTTACATCTGTGAAAACAATAAACTGATTATCATTTATCCAGTCGTTAAAAGATTTCAAATGTGTCTTAATATTAACGTAAATAGAACGAGCTCATTTACACTAAACTTATTATACTACACTGATTTTATATTTAATAGTTAACATATGTTGACTATCTACGAAAATTTAAAAATATATAAATATTAGTTAGGTAATATGTAATATTAATAGTAGGTAATATTAAATAGGTAGATACGTAATACTTCATGTATCCAGCTCCGTGAAATGGTCATGAATATTAATAACTCCGTGTGTATATATAAATCAATACAATTGAACTATGGGCAATCATTTTTTCGTAGAAGAGAATTTAACGTAGCGTACACCTACCGCTGGCATTAAAATAATTATGTGATTTCTTTGTATTTCTCGTGAACGGGGCTTTAAAATTACACAACTATTTCAACATCGTATGTCATATAATAATGACATAATAATAAAATAACCATAACAATGATAACAATAATTAAACAATAATTATGTAATTTACGTTGTTATCGGAATGACAGTATTATAATTATTTGAACAAGTGGTGTTTGTTTGATAACACTTTAATATTCTCGCACGTTAATTTGTATAATAAATGGAGATCGATTCGAAACACTTTATAAATATCTAACACATTTTTATAAATCCATTATTTATTTACTTTTCACTTTTATCTTTTATTGCTGAATTGAATTATATTTATAAACAACATGTTTAACAAAATATTGACCTCCGCTACATGTTTGCATTTGAGTAAAATTGTATCCACGTTGTATTCGCAGAAATTATTATTAACACTAACCACAAACATTAATTTTTTCGGATTATCCTAATATCAAAATTGGACAAGGTAGGATTCGCTCTCCAGCATCCAGGGTTCCGTTCCAAATAACGCAATAACCCAAAATTTGCAATTGCGCTAAACTTAAATAAAAGGGGTATCCCATCATTCGTTATTAATTAAAAGAAAATTTCCTAAAATAATATAGGTTTAAATTTATGTAATGATCGTAGGTACTTATGTTATTAAAATCCACTTACTTGCTCTTATAATATAAATCTTGAACTAGACTGCCACTATTGTCAGAAAATTGTTCATGACTAACAACTAATAAAGTAATTTAATTCAAAACCATTTTCGTTAAATTTATTTATAAAGCTCTTTGATTTTTTTTCAGATTTCTTTAGTTCTAAAGTTACATTATAAAAGCAACTGATAAAGCACAAAATATACACCTCAGAGGAAAACCCACTTAGAGCATTTTTAAATACCATTATACAACGAAACTCCGTGTAATTGAGGGCGAAAAAAAAAACTGTTTATGCAAAAACTTATCTCTATTCTTTTCTCGTCATTTCTTTAGATAATTTTATGGCGGTTCACATAATACACTTATCTGTATAATTAATTGTGAAATGTACTGTAAAAAATGCGAACGAACGGACGGACGGAAAAATTAGACAGACGGACAGGATTAAACTGTTTTTTTTTCTCTTTGGCTATGGAACACTAAATATGCCAAAGCAACCATCGTCCGCGATGTTTTTTTTAGTAGAACAATGGTCGATCGATGAATGAAGTCGTTTCAGGTTAAGTATTGAAAATAAATATAAGATAGTAGTCAACTTTTAAATTTTTCTTAACAAAGGCATCCAGCTGCTGACAATATTTGTTACAAGTTATGTCTATAGAGGTTGTTAAAAAACATGTAGCATACTTTTTTACGCTATTTAAGACTTTAGATTTGACTTTGTGGATACGTAAAGGTTATTTGTAGATACGAGGACAGGACCGGCTTAGAGTCGAGACTAGACCAACGATTGCTCGCGCCGGCGAAGCCGTCGGCGGACAGCTAGTGCATACCTGCTTGTTTATTCTAGTGCTCCACAATAATAATGATGGGCATTAGAGGCTAATTGGTCGCGTTCTATTTTTTTTTTTTTTAGGGGGGGAAAATAAATTAAATTAAGTCAGAAGCCCTAAAAGCGATATTACAATAGAAACGCGAGGGTTATCCCGTGTGGAGTTAGACCCTCTACAACCTGTGTCGGGGCATGCCTCGATGTTAATGCTCAGGCTTTTATACGTCATGAACGGCATAAGATGCTGTCAGCTCAAAGGGAATCCCTAAAGGATCACCGCAACATAGAAAAACTTTGAGGTCGTAATGAAACTTTATGCATAATGTGTTGAACTACGAAGAACGCAGTTTCTCGTCACAAGTTTACAGTGAGGAATTATTATTAAACTCAACGCAGTATTTGAATCAAATTAATTCTTCTAATTTTTTTTTTTATTTAAAATAACAGTTAAATAAATAAGGTTTCCCTAAAATAGGTTCAGACTATTTGTGTGTAACATCAGTACAAATCGATAAGCGAACTAACATTCTAAAATAAAGTAGTTATTACCTTCAGAAATCTTTAAATAGCTTTTTAATGACTTGTCTTCTTTCCCTTTCAGAGTTCTACGTCAACGACATAATCTCCGGAGCGTGCGAGCCTAAAAATGTTCCTGTCGTATTGAAAGAATCGGCGGCAACGGCCTGGGTAGACGGAAAGAACGCCTTGGGCGCCACCGTCGGCCATTTCTGCATGAGCCTGGCCATGAAGAAGGCCAAGGAGGCGGGCGTCGGCTGGGTCACGGTCAAAGGTGTATCATCGAAATTTTATCCACTTCTTATCACAATCATTAGTACCGTCGAAGATAATACTGAATGTATTGAAGATCGTACAACAATTGACACGGTTGTACAGTTCGTGTTTTGGCGTGTGAAATTACGTCTTATGAAACGGCTTAACTAATGAACACGATATACTTTAGTATGACGAACTTTTATCTATGGTTTCATCATTTTAGAAGCAATAATATATTAATATTTTTTACTGAAATACTTGGTATTAATTTCGACAAATAAAAGAAGAAATCACCGTATTTATAGATTCCTTGAGCACGCTGCCAACCAATCGACATGAGCCTGTAACGTTGTGACAAGGAATAATAACACTTTATCTGATCAAATTGTTATATTAGAATCCATGCAATTGGCTTATTAGTTTTTGATTCGTAGAAAAACTTGTAAAAATCCGTAAGAAAAATAGAAAAATACAAAGGGGCAAAGACGCGATTTACTTGTATATAAATATTGTAGCTATATCACGTACAAAAACAACGAAGCCTTTCTCAGACTTTTATACCCTATATATTGTTCTGCGTAACATAGCTCTACATACATTAAAATATAATAACTCAATTATTTTACTACCGTCTTTGTAATGAGAAATGTGAACTCATTGCTAATCGTTTCATCTTTTACAATTTTATTTTTGATTTAAAATTGTTATTAAAATCGATACAATTAGTAGGCATGGATATATATTACTGGATAATTATACGATATGCTTGCTAGCATAGACTTCCTTTTACACGCTCCTTAGTAACCATACGTTCATATGGATTTTCATATCCATCTTCTGTATTTTATGATACTCTTTTACGACTGTTAATTTCATTTTTGTATACAGAGTAACATGAAAGTTTTTGAATATGAATCGAATAATTTATCTTTAAATCTATTTCATACCTTTATAGCTTCAAATCATTTCGGCATGGCCGGCTGGTGGGCGCAGAAAGCGATGCGCGAGGGCCTCATCGGCATGGCGTTCACGAACAGCTCGCCCCTCTTAGCGCCGACGAGAAGTAAAAAGGTGTGTCGATGGAAAAATTTAATTACAGGCAACACCGGAACGAGCGTCAATCCTTGATGCACAGTAACTTTGCTTAGACAAGAAATGGAAATGAAATAAAATAGAGTAAGACAGCGTGTACATGAGTTTCTGTTTGCGTGTAATGGAATAATTTTGCTTGTAGTAACGACGAAAAACAATATTGTTTTGTAAATAAAAATGATAAAATAGGAAAGCGATTCAGACAGATTTAGAAAATGAACAATAAACATAACTGTTAAAAAAAACAAATCAAACTCGCCGTGAAAAATGTATTAAAATAATTCGTTTTTTTTTTGGGTAGGTGCTTAAAAGATTAATAACTAACGAAACAAAATATTTTTTATAAACTTAAAAATAATAGTAAACAACTAGGTGACCTTTGCAGTCCCGCGGTCTTTACGTAAATATCAAACTGCCCTCTATTTAAATACACGCAAATGGCGCCGCCTTATGTGAGAACGGGTGAAGCTTTTAGGCTGGCTGCATACTATAAGAACTTTTCAGTCAGAAAATCCCTGACGCAAGCCGGAAGGCGTTTTGCGCACATATTTCACTCTAGGCCCTCTCCGCATACAATCAGAATTCTGGCGGGTCGGACGTTCGCTTCGGCCGAGCTCTGGATGCAGGTTTTTGGATGCAGAAATTTTCCTCATCAAAGCGCCTGATGGCGTGCTCTTTATACGGTTTATATGAAACCTCACTCACTATCAGTAATTTCATCAGGTTGACATCAGTATCCAGCGGACGCCGTGTTGTAACACGCGCATGTTCCCTCTGTACGGGGAGACAAAAAGGCAGACATGGAAGATTTTATTACGGATATTGATGTAAATGCCCTCGTAGGTTATTTCTCAATCTCCGCGATAAAATCTTTAAATCCGTGCCAGGAAAATTATCACGATACAATTCAACGAGACTTGACCCGGGAAGAAGTGTCCAAAAAATTAACAAAAATTGGAATGATTTGAAATAATAAATATAGAGAAATATAAGTATTTAGATTATTTTCATTAATTCAGCGCTTTTCGTTCATTGAGTACAAAAATAACACTGTTTAAAATAAGTAGTTCTCGTTAATTTTGTTTTTGTAATTGTATTTCTGTAAAAGGGATCATACACAACGTTGCTGGCGGTTAGTGACGTACCGAACTAGGACTAGCCGGATCGAAGTTTCCGGTAGACGTTTTCATTGACAGAAAAACTCTTATAGCACGCGGCCAGCCTTAAAATTATACGGGATATCCGACCGTATTTATTAGTCGTGAAAGAAACTTTGATACCAAAAGAAAGGAATTATTTGATTTCGTTTAATTATAAGTGTAAAGTATTTGACTACGCAGACGTGAATGTTATCATTATTAGTATTAGCTAAAAACACAATCCAGAAACACTTTAAATTGTTCCGAAAGTGAAAATTGCTACAAGTCCTTTATAGGTATCGGTCAATTTACAAAAAATCTAAACACATTAAAAAAAACTGCGTTAATCACTTTATATGCTAGATACATTGCAACACACCTTTTCGAGGCCAAATTATAACTTTTGCCTCTCGCATTTGATCATCACACATTTCGTAATGTCAACAACCGCGAACTCTTTTTTTTATGAGTTCTTAGATAGCGCGGTCATAGACGCCCTTTGAAACACGAATACGGGCGAAAGTAAGAACGTGTATGGATCGATTCAATAGATGGATTCTAATCCTTCCATCGTTTCAGTGTGTAATGACGTCTGTCCTTGCAGGGCGCGTTGGGGACCAACCCTATAGCGGTGGCGGCGGCGGCGTCGGACGGCGACTCGCTGCTCGTCGACATGGCGGCCACCACAGTAGCTCTCGGAAAAGTAAAAACATATATATTTTTTTTATTATTGGCAATACAAAAAAAAAAGCGAAAATTTTTAGCTTTAGCCAAACATGACCGCTGTTGTGACGTACCTACGCTGTGATGTAATAACGTCGGTATATTTGATTGGTCTTGAATGAACTTCGATTTAGAGGTATATCATTCGGATGAGCGAAAATGATCGAACGAAGAATCATCCTACAAAGGTATGGAAATAAAAGATTACTTTAGCTTAATAGCGGAATTGGCAATCGATATTGGATTTGCGAAAGAAAATATTTGTTATTCTATTACCACGGTCGCTGAACTGCAATTAATGAAACTTGGTGTCTTCTAAAGTGATTAAGTTTAAACATATAATATATTAAGATACAAATTTCATTTTACTTGTACTGTGCAGAAAATTAAAATTTGTATGTGTAATTTATTACAATGGACTCTAATATAGATAATAAAATAGGCAATTGGGTACCTTATGTGTATATATATATATAATTTATATATCTCTATCAATATTCCGGATTTTTATGAACTTATGTAGTAAGGTCTATATATAACTAAAGCGTTTTAATTAAGAAGGAAAATACGAAAAACTTGTAGAAGGTGCAGTTTATATGTATGTTAGGGAAATACCTGGAGTATGTATTAATACATACATGTGGATTACATATTACTAAGTAATATTTGTAATATTGGCGTCATAACATGTTAAAAACGTAACAGAACCGTTTCCATACGAGTAATATTACAAAAAGTATATATGTTGGTCTAGTGCACTTTAAAAAATGTCACTAATTTTATTATGCTTTTTAATGTACAAAAAAAAATGTACATAAACGTTGTAATAAAGTTAGATCACACGATTGAATAACATTATATAAATACGCACGGCTACTTATACTTGTGTAGTATTCTTACATAAATATGTGCATAGTGATCGGCATTTCCTGAAATTTCGACCGATCCCTTCAAATCTTAAGAATATAGTCTCACAGCGTCAAATAGAAATTATACTAATTTACATGACACCACAGACGGTCACCGATGAGTGGGTATAGAACGCGAACGGTGACCACTGGTCTGAGAAACGTTTGCTATTTTAACACAAAATAGTTATTGCACTTATCATGAATTGATTTCTAGATCGAAATGCAACGTCGCAAAAAGGAGTCCATTCCGAACGGATGGGCGCTGGGCCCCGACGGGAAAGAGACCAACGACGCTGAACTAGTGAGTTATCTGATAATATATTAATATATACGTACATAAAATTATATTAATTAATATACGCATATATAATACAATATGCACGTATGATAAAAAGATCGATATCGATGTTCCTTCAGAGATTCGATAACGACTGCATAATAAATCTACTAGTTATGACTCTCCTAATCAAATTCTCAATAGATTCCATCTGTGACAAGTTATGTCTTAAAAACATCATACTGTAGAAACTTTAAACATTCGATATTGTTGCTAGACATTTGCTGTATAGGAAATGACATTGAACATATAACGGGGAAGCGGTTGTCAAATAAAAAAAAGGCATTGAAACACATTCACTTTCGTGGAGTGCGATCAGGTGTGAGAATCAGAAAAAACTTTAAATTGCCAACGGCCCAATCCGATTTCCTATCAGGAAATATTTATCTGTGATTACGGTAGATTATACGTTTTTGCCTTTGACAATATAAAACACAGTCGATAAATAGAAGTTTATAGAAGTAAATAAAAAATATATTATTTTTAAATATTAATGAAACGGTTTACCTTCAAGTATAATAACACTTGTAAATTCTCAAAGCGATGGAATAACATGTTATTTATATATTATATTTATTGATACGCTCGCGCCTTCTGTTCTAGGTTAAGTAAATACCACAGATCTCCACATGATACGATCATCAATCATTTAATGCAATGCAGTTCGGTTTCAGATGCCTAAAATTTGGCCCTTCTTTAATACAACTATCACCTCGTACCCATATATCGCATTCGGTCATGCTTTCTCTGCTTCCAAACGACAAGACCTTACTATATCTGTCATCCATTATTGAACCTCTTTTATTAACAGTATCATTAATTTCGCTTATCAGCCGGCCGAGACAAGCAGCAACTAGTTTCTATTTCTACAAACGTTAACGCTTTAATATGATCGATATTCTCTACCTAAAATTTAAATTTTCGCTCTTATAAATCACGTGACATTTCATAAGTTAATATCAGTCCTATACATGTGTTATTCTCAAGTCTAGAGAATCGAAATTCAATTTTGGGAAGAAAATATCGGACACGATAAAGCCTTAGCCTTTGCAGAAATAGCCATAGTGAAGCTATACATCCCTCTCCGACAGCTTTAGCGAATCGTTCCTTTCTCACATGATTGTAAACTTTTTCCATGTCCACAAAAGTAAATTGTTTTTTTTTTTTTTGGTTTTGGCCCAATATTCTACACTTCATTAAAAATTATGTGAACAATCGGTAAAGAAATACGTATTAAAATGAAAATTTAATCGATTACAGTTTAACCATATTAGCGCGAAATTTGACAAAAAACAGATGTGCTTATAGTTCAAAAAACCACTGTTTTTAATCAGATGTTTCAGGATAAATATTCCTTCATAAAAGAAAACATTGTTAGAATTAAATGAACTTTAGTATGTGTCTCCCTGCTAGATTCCGAAGATCATGCTTATGACCCAGCAAGAGAATTTGTTTCGATCAAGAATATATTTTACTATAATGAGGACTTTGCTCTATTCTTCGATTACCAAACATGTTTCTAGACTAAGGCTAAGGACTAAGATGAGATTAAGGCCCGATTTCACCAAAGAACGTTTAATAGGCCTTTAACTTGAATTTGAATTTTTCTTCACACAATATAGTTTTTAATATTATTTAAAAGACCTGTAAATTAAATTACAAAAAGTTTCGGTAGGTAGAAAGTCTGTTATATAACATTTAATTTTAACATAAACTGCGAATAGCTAATAATAAGGATATATTTAATTTTAATTTCGTTATTTAAATTGTACCTACTTTGAAATTAAATTGCACACGAAAGTATAATATATTTAATACAATCCCAATTTAAAACAAATATGAATATTGATCTATTTAACAACAATATTCAAAACAACCTAATATTATATAATAATAAAATAAATGTTAGGAATTAACAACTGGATATAATCACATTGTATCAATCTATAAATGACTGACATTTGCATAAGTTTTAGTCGTTTAGACTGGGACGGTACACTTCCGTTTAATTTAGATTTCATTTAATAGTAATGAGTCAGTGGGAAAAATTACCCGAAATACGTATTGTAAACTTATCATCGTAAACGATGTATAGTTTCTACATATCTGACTTAACGCTGGTTCATGTCATATGAAACAAAATACAAAGTTAGCCTAGGAAAGTTATAAATAAAAATTAATTTCTTAGATGAAGTCATTTCGAATATGAAATAAGAAATCTATTATGTCTTTGTAATACACGTTCCATTACTAAAACTAATTTTTTTCTCTAAACAAGAAATCCTGTACAAGAAAATGAACTTTCACTTTCATCGTCGAAAGTAGATTTTCTGTTTTCAATGTAAAAATTCATCAAGAAAATGAACTACTAAAATTTTACTAAAACATGTCTTCGTCCGTCTCTTTTAGTACATATTTTTCTACTCCAAGACAATATTATGATATATGATCATTTTTTTTTTCTCTGTTAAACATTTGCTATGTATATCTACCATAGCCAATTTCAACTTTTTACGCATTTAGACTACACAAGGACGATATGAAAACATATATGATTATCGAATTCAGGCTTTTCAAACCGGTTGCCTGATGCCGCTGGGCGGAGGCGAGCAGACCGCCGGCTACAAGGGCTACGGGCTGTCCGCCATAGGCGAACTGTTTTGCGGAATTTCTTCAGGTAACAATTGTTACATAATTCTAAATCCTTGTTGTTTTAAGTGATGCGCGCATTCGACTAATATAACATAGGACTTATTGAATACCAAAAAAGATCACTATCTAGAATTTTCACTTAGTATTTAAATATATAAATAGTGTTTGTTTTTTGTGTGTACAAAAGTCTAATTGAATGGGTATTGGGAATATTTCTGAAATTATGTGTTTTAAATTAATTAAAGCCATAACAAAAATATTTTATACGTAGTCTTTACCTTCAACGACAAATCTGTCCGTATAATTTTAACTTGTAAAAATTTACATATAACCAAATCGAATCCGGAGAACATTTCTAACATTGAAAAAAAAATAGCTTCTCGTTTTTATGTCATATTAATTTTATCCCAAACGTGAAAAACCATTGCATGGTATACTGTAACAAACATTAGGCTCCGACTGAATGGTATACTTCAATGGTATAAGGCTCCAAGTACGGCCACCACGTGCGGCCGTGGTCGCTGACGGGCGAGGGCGGCCCCCCGGACCTGGGCCAGTGCTACGTGGCCATCGACCCCGGCTGCTTCGCCCCCGGCTTCGGAGATCGCCTCGCCGATTGCCTCCAGTATTGGAGAAGTCTAGAGCCGGTAATACTTATAACTCTAATTTTACACCTGCTGCGTAATTAGCCGTTAAAATATACAATTAAGATAAATGAATAAGACTTTGGACACTTTTTTTTTCACATAGCCACGTAAGGGTTAACCCTATTGAGTCATTTAATCGTTTTCTAATAAAGATTCGATGCCGTTATGAACATTTGTTGCCATAATAAGGACGTCCAATATACTATTTTAACAGAAGCTTGATATAGTTAACTATCAACACTAGTTGGCTGTACAGTGTCCGACTAGTCATATAGTTGAGGTGGCGTTTACGAGCGCGGGCCCCTACCACACCTCCCCTCAGATTTACGACCTACATGTAAAATAGTTCATTCATACTTAGAGAGAAGTGAGATAGACAAATTCGAAAAATGGATGACCACGAGACCATCCCTGAATCTTCCCTCTATTTAGCTCAGAGATGTGACTCTCTTATACATTATTGAGCTCAACAATTGTAATGCGCTTTTTTTTGTGTTTTTAAACATCAGTATTTACCAATTAATTAAATTGTGTAATTCGATGCCGTTAGTACAAATATGTCTTTTCAAGAGTATTGCTCTATCAATAAATAAAATAAAGTTTGAAAGTAATTTTTAAAGAACGTTTAAAAAAAATTAAATGAAATAACTGATTTTGAGTTTTTCAATGTATGAAATGATGGATGCAGTAAAATCGACATGTCAAAAAATTGTAAAGGTATTTTGAAAAAGTACTTTTATGGAAGTTTTTAGACGGCGAAACTTTTCAACGATTCAACCGATTTTGATCTACTTCAAGACATTCGACGTACGTTTTTAATTACTAAAATTGTGTATTTGAGCAACCCTTATCGAAAGCTTCTGGGGTGCCCTTAAATCCATAACACCACCGGCGCCCTTCAAGTCCAGTCCGACCCTGGCTGTAAAGATCAACACCGTGAAATAAATATACATGCGATTATTAAATTATAATTAGGATGTCATAATCAATTTAGGGCCTTTATCGGTAGCTAAATATAGTGTTATTGAAGAAAATTATTAGTACTTATTAACGTTAAAATTTTACTGGATAGCTAAATATATTTGTAAACACTACACGCCATTTTCGTTGCGACCCTCGGAAGCCACGCACTGTTGGTCACAGACGATCCTCCTCGGGAAGAGATTATTAAATTGGGAACTCCCGGGCAGGATCGAAGACTTCACGGTCCTTCAACGTCAGTCGATATTCACAAACAAACACTCAACGATATCGACCATCACCATTTGAATTCACTTCTCCTGCATTGCATGTGTTTGTGCTATGTAACCACTTACCTATAGCATTGTGTGAGCTATAAAATCACAGTTTATCATATCTATTGAATTTAATGGGTTAATTATAAGAAATTATATATTAGAATTGATAAAACGTTTAATCGTTTCAAACAACAAGTTTTTATAATAATTAAAAGATAGGTATGTTGGAGCTTACATTTTTAATTTTTTTTTTAAATATTTAATATTTGATTTTATGTATCATATTATATACGTTATATTTGTACACCATTAATATAAAATTGCAACATCTAGCACGATTGTTATCATGATGACGTGCGCATAAAAAGAATTAACAGTTTTGTTTAATGCTCTTGAAAGTAGTAAAATTTGTCTTTAGATTGTGAAAATGTAATGAAAAACATGTGGTACGTTTTAATAAAACTGCATGAGCGCCACGTGGGGTAGACGGAACCGCTCAGTAAGTGAATACAAACACAGCCTAACTGTGACGAAAACTTTAAAAAAATCATCGTTCCTTTCAATGTAAATAACGCGCATACAGTAGACAAAATACGATGATTAAGGTAAACGTATAGGAAAATTTGCAATTACCTGAAATATGGTAGTAAATATTCCAATTTTCTATATTCTATATTCTATTTAAAACTACAACGTAATAGACACCATAATTAAATAGGTCAATTTAATTACTCTTGTTTGATAAATATTCTCTACAGCGCAAAATATTGTATTAAATAGCTTTTTCCATTTTAAAAACGATAATAGAGATGGATACTTGAATATTGTTAATATTGTTTGTTATTTGCTGTTATTTCATTGTGACGTTTGTGAGTGTATTGAATATTAATAGAGTTTTTCATATTAAAATAACATACACGTCAACTGAAAATGTATTTTTGGTTAAACGTAAAAAATATCATGTAATCATCAATCCTTAATCCATACTTAATATAAAAAATCCATGACAAAAAAAACCTATATTACCAAATATAATTAGTTTAATACACCTTGAAAATCTTTTTTTCTATTTCTTTTAATTCTATATAACTTTCTAATAAAAAAATTAAAAAAAACTTTGAAAACGATTAAATAGAAAGGGGTACTTTTACGTGGCAACAAATTTTTGTATAGTTGTATAAGTGTGGTGATATTTTCGAAATCAAAGAGGTGAACTTCAAATTTATTCAAAAAATTTTACAGGTGGATCCGTCTTTACCTGTTTTGGCACCCGGAGATAAGGAGCGATTGACAGGGGAGGAAACAGATAGAAAAGGTGCAATAAACTATGTGCAGCAACAGCTGGACTCCTGCGTAGCGCTAGCTAATAAGCTAGGCGTCAAACCCATGAAAATAGAAAAATGATAAAATTATCTCAAATAATGATATTTTATATTATAATCAGAAATAGTTCGCTTTTAAATATTTATTTTATTTCATATTCCTTTATATTTTAACATAACATAATTATCGATGAACCCGAAAATTGTCCAAGAATCATCTTTTACATCTGTCCTTTATCTTTCCTCTCTTAACACATTACTTTATTCTTACTTTTATAAGATGCATCGGCTTCTTACAGCTAACGTTTCATAATAATCATTCATTGCGCTCTCTTCTTGATAAAGGTAAGTACAAGCCACAGACGAAAGTATTGAAAGCCAAGTTCGGCTACACCTTTTCCTTCTCACTCAGTATTTTTCTGATTTCATATAACAACAAATCGCCATATTGAATATTCATCCTCTTACTTAAACCTAATACTTTTCTCTCTTCGTCTATTAATATTAATTAGTAGACGAAGTTAACATTTTTTTGTATAATAATTTATCTTCCAATGACAGTAGACCAAAAAAAGTGCCTGGGTCGTGCGTCAGTGCTCCCCCTGGATTCGCACCTGAATATTATTTTTCAAAATGGTATCCGTTGAGATCAATACATCGCTGCATTCGATGGAATCACCAAGAAAAACACTTTTGCCACTCGCACTTAGGGGTCGTTTCGACAACGTTTTCTCGGTGTCCGTAAACCGCTTTCCTTGAAGTTTTTCCTTTATTTTAAGAAATAAATAAAAATCGCATGATGGAATGTTGAGGCTATACGGCGGGTAAGCCGATAGTTCTACACCTAACATTGCCAAATAGTCAGATGTGTGTCTAGCGGTATGTGGTGTGGCGTTGTCACGATGAAGGAGAATTCTAGTGCGAGGTCCTTTTACCAAAACAAGAGGCAAATAATTGTTAGTGTACCAACCAACCTGGAGTGACTGTATTTTTTTACCTTGTAAAACAATTGTTGCATAATGACCTGTCATTCCGAAAAAAGAGACCACCATCTTTTTTCTGGCGGTTCGATCTTAGACTTATTAGGCAACTCCTCGAAAGGAAACACCCATTGAGCAGACTATCTTGGTTTCGGGATCGTAACAGTAAATCCAGCTTTCATCAGCTATAACCATATCGTAAACAGCATTTGAGTCACCAGCGGTGAATATTGCATCATTTCGCGGCACCTATTCACATAAAGGAGTTTTTGAGCTGCAGTCAATGTATGAGGCATCCACCAAGAACGAAGCTGTCTGACCGTTAAATACTCATGAACAATTTTGTGCACTTGACTCATATCGATGCCTAAGCTTCTCCAAATACGCTGGTAAGTCACTTTTTTCAGTCTCTATCATGAATCACACAACACATATATTCGGTTGCCGCCGTAGAAGGACGTCCCTCAGGCAGATCGTCAGTCAGACTAGTGCAACCACATTTGAACTAGTTAAACGAGAAACAAACAATGCAAGAGATGGAGTTTCATCATGAAAGGCCAACCGAAGTCTCTTATAAATTTCTTGTTGATTTAAATGGCAACGAAAGTCATAAAAAATCATAGAACGAAATTTTCTCGTGTTAAATTCATGTTGACGTTAGACAAATAATTTTATTTTTACCGTCTATTTATAAAAACAAATGACAGATTAACGCAATATACACAATAAGATTGGCAAAAGGGCCCATTAGAAAAATTTAATATGTTTTATTATTTTACAGTTTCAAAATGGCCAATTCTAAATATTTTAAGTGCAACCTTCGTATTTTGCCAGATTTTCATACACAATCCTGAATTATATACATATACACAAATAATCGGGATAAATATTCAAGAGCAAATATGGAACAAATATAAACAAAGTAAATGTAACAAACTGGAAATAAAATTAAAATATTAGGTAACTCTAAGAATTTTAAAATAAATAATTATAAATAATAACAATGTAATTCGTTTCAAATGACACAAGAAAAAATATAATATTATAGAATATTTTAAAAAGTCAAATTAAAATCTCTCTCTAACACAGAAACACCTTTATTTATTAGAATATTTTATTTAGTAAACTAAATATAATTCATGATTGTATCATTCAATTGTAAATCAAACACGTACAATAGTATATTGTGTGACTAGGGATGAAACAAAACGATTTCAGACCAGAGTGAAATTGGCTGCCCGAACGAAGGGAGGGCTGACATCACTCGGTCTGAAATCGTGTTTCATCCCGCGTCACACACTATATTTTTCATATCAACTGTATTGAAAATGCTAGTTTCATTGTCTGGAGCCGACAAGAACTAGATTATTTCAGACAAATAGCGATAATACCATTTTATTACGTAAATTTATTGAGGAAATCAAAAAATTACAATTCAAGAACTTTCGATTTCGACGGTCAGAATGACAATTATAAAGGCATGAAATAAACAAAAGATACTCTGACAGGATTGAAAATAAATCTGCAACTTCGTTCAGCGGGCAGGAATTGCTCAATTACTGCCCGGCGACGGTCGCATTGGTCTGAAATTGACTAGTTTCTGTCGGCTCAACAGGCATGAAACTTGGCATTTTCAATGCAGGCGATATGAAACAATACTTTGCTTGTACCTGATTCGCTACCGGCGAAGTATGTGGGGGAACATGCAATCGATCGCAGCGCACGCAGTGGAAGGAATGGTATGATTATCGAGAAGCCTTTTATCAAATGCAGTAAGTACATTTTGGATGCCATGTGTGTGTAGCTTCAGTATAAATATCTGTATTCTGGGAATGAGGCGCAATATTTAATCTAATTAGAAATTGAAGAATAGTGCACAAATAAATTGCAAAATAAAAGTTACATAGTCTGAAATATCTTTAGAAAGACATAGATATCAGTCCACATTCGATACATAGGGACGGTTCGATCTTCTTAAATCTGATGAATTTTATATAACTATACCTTCGGTTATAAAGAGATTTCTTTTTGGGTAAACTCTCTTATATCTTACACACACAATACACACAAAATATTATATCTATAATTGCCATTAAAGACATTTCTTTCAGCAACAATAGAGATTATTGTATTATTTGTTACTCCGATTTCAAAAAGAATTAACAGTAATAAAACCATGCTGTAGTCTGTATCACGTGGCCGCAAATTGAAAATAGGCCTGTTGAGATACTACACTTTCACAGTAATGTGAAGTAGAACCATCCGCTGTGTCTTTTTGTCCAATAAATGAGAGTTCCGGTGGCCCGCATTCCTCTTCGTCATCCCACTCCACCTTTTATCACCAAATATTCTCCTCCGTCAAAGAGGTTGGCGACGTACTACTGACTTCTCTGGGATCTCGAAGACCCATGAGCGACGGTGACCACCTATTCTCTGATGGCTCGCATGCTCGTTTACCGCTTGAAAATGCTATAAAAAAGTGTACACGCAAATTGTCGTCGTTAGTTCTTCGAAAAGAGTTTCTTTGTTTCAAGTTGGTGTAGCTGAAGAAGAAATATTACCATCCAATTGACTGCAAAATATGGACTAATTGATCATTTAATTGCCAGAGCAGATAATTGTTCTACGAAATTAAATAATTGTGGTTCAAAGTGTAATCATTTAAATTTTAGTGGTTATAGAGAAAACAACAAAAGTTTATAATTATTTTCATTATGAAAACTGAAATGAAATAAGAAGATATTGTTGTCTTTTTCTAGTTATGTTGTTGAAATAGAATTATTCACTTATAATAGTAGTAATGATAACTTCTATAAGCAATGTTTTTATTATTTCACGAAATTACTTATTGGATAAATCCCGAAAAGTGTGGCAAGTAGAAGGGATGCTAATGTCGTATACATAGTGAACACTCATCTAATAAATTATGTGAATATGTAGTGTAGAAGAAACTAAAGGCAATTCGGATAGTGTCAATTAAAATCAGTATTAAATAACACTTGAATAAAATATATTTACGAAACGATTACTTATGTATTTATTTATGTAATAACCAACTGTGCGCCCGGAATGTTGCTATTCGAACCTAAATCAAATAGCTGCATCTGATCTCGATTTAACTCCCATTGAAATCCCGACACCAATACTCATATCGACAGTAATCTTGATCCTGTTATCGATTCCGAAAACAAAATAAGATACAATCAAATTTTTGGTCTGTAAAATTTCCAGTTTTAATAACTTCCGTTTTGTCTATCGTAATAGAAAAAGTACCATAAAATTTAATTAACATTTTAAAGAACTAAACGAAAAAACGCTTTTATAAATAGTTAGGTAGGTACTGTATAAAAAAACATTATTAAAAAAACATCAGACTTGTTCGTATAAAGACGTAGGGCACTTCTTTTCCTCAAAAACACATAGATAAACTATTTCGTTTCTGATAATGTGCGTTTCTCCATTGGCTTGGGCGGGAGCACAGGATTTTAACTTTCAGATGAACTTTAAACCACTCGCTAATAGATCGAACAGAAAGTTAGCTGTTTATAACAGAATTACGTAAATTTCAAAATACCCGAAAAGTTAGATTACGTTATTCTTTTATAGAATTTCAGTGTCTACCTTCTGGATTTGTAATCAAACTGTGAAAACCATTCATGACTGGAATACGAGGTATTGACCAAATATTTACATCTGCAAAGAAAAACCATAAACGAAAATGAGACTTTATGCTTGGTTTTAGAATAACAAACACCATATCTGTCACTTTTCCTATTACAAATATTGAAAATATTAATAAACTTCACTTGCATTTCATATTCAATTCATACCTTTATACATTAAAAGTATTTTCATATCATATATCATTTGAGCAATTAGCATTTATATGATGATCAATGTTTCCATACATTTCAATATAATATTATTTATGGCTATGTTAGGTAAACTATTCTCAAAATCTTTGTATTAATCTAAGCTTTATTGTTAACGAAATATATCGCTCTCAAATATGATAGATTTCCTTTCAATATTCTTACTCTATATATTTATCTATTCTTCTTCTGTTATTAGGTGTAAGTAGAAAAAAAATGTGATTTAAGATTTGCATGTCAAATGTCTGGACTTGTTTCTTGTAATGCCTTTTAATCATCGTCGTCACTCATGATTGTTGCGCTTACTCTTATCACATTTCGTATCCGTTCCATTCGATTTGAAATACGTCCAAAGTTCAAGGTGCACCTCAAAATCGCACGTTCATAGGTATATTGGCTGTACTTTGATCCCGTTATCGAACGACCGATCCCGCTTATCAGAATATTTTTTTCAAGAGTATAGCCTATTTTGTTCATATTATTTGACATAATAACACAGGAGGTTTTAATTTCTATGTGAGTGTGAATAAGTCAGCAAGAGTGAACCCGACATTTTTGTATTACACAATGTACACGTCTAGTCGTCTTATTTTCTGACATTACGAGAGAATCCTTTCTGATGCATATGTTTTTTAAGTACTAAAGTCGCATGTTGGAACAGTTTCATATTTTAAGATACATAATTAGTTAGCCAAGACAATTTCTTTAAAATTAAAGAAACTGCTTTTTTTTAAATAAAAATAACTACGAGAATTACTCTAGCAGACTGTATTTTCTTTCGATAATGGCCCGCCGTGTATTAACTCTTTCTGAATTGGAGGGCCAATATTCATTATGAAATCCATTTTACTTTGTATGCTTTATTTCATTTCCTTTACTATAGTTACTAAAACTAGGAACACCGATTTTTTTTGTGGTCGTCTACAAGCAACGGAGAAGGAGGCAAAAACCCATTATAGGTTGTCCGCACGGCCGGGCACACGGTGTTCCAACTCGCACGGACTAAAACCCCCTGGAGCATGATACTAACCTTGCTCTTAATCCAAAGGCTTTGACGTCTTCGTCGGACGCGGAGTCGGCACGGAGATGCCGTCGGCGCGTGACATCCCTAGGGGTGCCTCGTGAGTAGGTACCTCGGCATAGGAAGTCACAGGAGGCAGTCGACACTTGTCGGGCTATCGAGCGGGACGCCGGGAGGCGCAGGAATCGCGCATCAGTCGGTGAACCATCGAGAGTCGTAATGATGGTTCAATTCTTACTCCTAGTCTTTAGACATATTATTAACTTCTATAATCCCTTCGACCTTGGAAGTTAGGGCATCGGACAGATCTAATAGTACATTCTTCTAGCCTACGAATGAAATGACGTAGCAGAAAAAATATTCCACTTTTACATTTTTCGATGATCAATCAGCGCTAGTAAATTTTTGCACAGATACTAATATGTCTTAACTACTCTTACTGTATTCATATGCTTATCTTACAAATATAATTCGAAATTTCGTGATTTCCCGTGGTCAATTTTGGCTGTTTTCATGCCGGCATTTTGCTGTGTGGTCATGCCTAGAAATTGAAAGAATTTTCGTGCTACAAAAGTGGGCTCTTCGGGCTATTTACAGACTGGGACCTAAAGTATCTCATAGTACGACGTTTAAGGAAATTGGAATCTTAACTCTGGTATCTCAATTTATGTATGACAATTTAATGCACGAAAAAAACAATATAGAACTTTTCGAAAAAAAATGTGACAAATTTATCCAATACAAGAAATAAAAATGAACTGTGTTTACATGTCAGTCAACCTTGATTTTGTGATATACCAGTGGCACTATTTAAATAAAATACTGTGATTGCATACTAAAAGTACATCTGTTAAATAGCCAAATTTATTTCAATGTTTTTTTAGAAGTGCACTATTTAAAAGTGCCATCCGTTACACCTCAATATTCATGTAAGTGTTTTATTTACATAGTACCATCTGTTAGATTCCAAAGTTTATCATGTAGTACCGTCTGTCAGATCTCAAAACTTATCTTAGTGTTTATTTAAAAAATGCCATCTGTTAGATCTCAAAATTTATCTCAGTGTTTTATTTAAATAGTGCCATCTGTAAGATCCCAAAGTTTATCAAATAATGCCATTTGCCAGATCTCAAAATTTATCTCAGTGTTTTATTTAAATAGTGCCATCTAATATATCACAAAATTATCTCACGGTTTGAATTAAATAGTGTCGTTTGTTAGATCGAAAATCTATCTCAGTAATTTAATTAAATAGTGCCATGTTTTAGATTCAAAAGCTTATTAAATAGTGACATCACTCAGATGTCAAAATTTATCTCAGCGGTTTTTTAAATAGTGCCATCTGTTAGATTTAAAAAAATTCTCAACGTTTTATTTAAAACATACAATCGCAAAATTTATTTCATCGTTTTGTTTAAATAGTGCTATCTGTTAGATCTCAATATCTATGTAAGTGTTTTATTTAAATAATACCATCTGTTTCATTGCAAAATTTATCTCAGTGTTATATTTCAATTGTGCTATCTGTTACATTTCAAAATTTATCCCAGAGTTTTATTTAAAAAGTGCCATCTGTTAGATCTAAAAGTCTACTTCATTGTTTTGTTTAAATAGTGCCATCTGTTACAGCTTAAAATCCTTGTAAGTGTTTTATTTAAATAGTACCATCTGTTTTATCTCAAAATTTATCTGTGTTTAATTTAAATAGTGCCATCTGTTACTTTTCGAAATGCATCTCAGGGTTTTATTTAAATTGTGCCATCTAATATATCTCAAAATTATCTTACGGTATAAATTAAATAGTACCATCTGTTAGATAGAAAATCTATTTCAGTATTTTATTGAAATAGTACCATATTTTAGATCCCAAAGTTTATGAAATAGTGCCATCTGTCAGATGTCAAAATTCATCTCAGTGGTTTTTTAAATAAAATCTGTTACATCGTAAAATTCACCTCAGTATTTAATTTAAATAGTGACATCTGTTATATTTCGAAATTTATCTCAGTGTTTCATGTAAATAGTGCCATCTGTTAAATCGCAAAATGGGTCTTAGTGTTTCATTTTAATAGTGCCATCTGTCAGATCTCAAAATGTATCTCAGTGTTTTATTTGAGTACCATTAAGTAAATAGTACCATTTGTTATATAGTAAAATTTGTCTCAGTATGTTATTTAAAAACTGCTGTCTGTATGTATTTGTCATTATATTTGTCTGTATGTAGCACTATTTGTTGTTGAGAACCGATAATATAGGAACAATGTGATTATCACAAAATTGTATGAAATGGCGCTAAATGAAGGAGAGCCTTCATTTAGAAGGAGAGAGAATATTTTTCTAGGAAAGACAGGCATATAGAAAACCTTAAAAATATTATTTAATCCAAGTACAAATTCACTTTCAAATCCTTACACCCGTTTTCAAGATAGCGCATATATATCTTTCGGATCTCCAGTTATCAATCTAATCAATTTCTTTTTATTAAATATACATACTAACTTTCCGCTCACTGCTCCACTCGCGTGGATGTGAGCTTCTCGCATTTATTCCGATTATTGCATTGGGATGAGTTTTTTTAGTTGTTTTTTAAACATCTGCTTTTCTGATGTAATTTAATTTCATTGCGAAAAGTGATGTTCGTATTATCATAATATCACGAAAATAGCTTTTTGCAATGAAAAGTAAGTACATTAGCGATCTGGCTCGGCAGCTTTTAGTTTGACGTGAAAATATAAATGAAAAGGAAACCTTTATCAAGAGTTTTCATCAAAATCAGTCGTTCGTGAGAGTGTCGTGGCATATATATCAATACCAATAATAAATCTGTAGCGTCCGTCTTTTTCTGTCTAAATACATTATTTTTTGTAAAATTTTGTGATTAATATACATTTTATGATTTACTGGGCACAATTTTATCAATTTTAGTTATTCTCACGGAACCCTCAAATATTTATCATATGTTCTTTTGTTGACTTCTAACTATCTTCACACTAGATTTTCTGGTCTGGTCTCGATCTCGATCCTGGTCTCACCTTTCACTTTCGATAGTTATTCCATTTTTAAGTAAATGTTATTTAATTTGCGTGCAGGAATCCTAAATTTTCGGGACAAAAAATACTAAATATAACTCTATATGCTCCTCTACCTTCCAGTGTAAATCTCACCGTGATCAGTTCTATAGTTCCGAAAGTGCTCAAGACAAACAAATAGAGAGACAGATAGACAAAATATTTAAAAAAAATGGTTTGTAAATTTAATAACACCTCGGTTTTTTTTTTTAAAATCACAGACAGATACTTAATTTTATTTATGTATGTAGATTTATATATAATATCCTCTCTACAATGAGAATCTGATAGTTACTATTGCTGAGATGTTTTCACTATAACCCACAGAATATATACATTGTGGCACTTTCTTTAGTCGTTCCTTTTATTATTTTGTCGATTTCCGCAACACAAACTTCACTGTTCCATTTGTTTATCAATAATAGTACTGGCCACTAATCTCCGTTCGTGAACGGAAAACATAATTACGTCATAGTTGTTAATCAAGGAAGTGTGGTGGCCAAAAGTATTTGCGTTATAGATGTATAAAATAGAGAAGATGCACTGTCGAGCACTATTTAGACAGCCAAAAATGACTTAAGTGTACACTTTGTCTCTGTATCACATTATACGGAACCATTTTCCAGTATCAAAACAAGGAGAAGAACAATATATATCATCTGGCACTTCAACCGAAACGTCATAACATAAGGTTCATTTTTAATTGCAAAGGGAACAAGTAATGATCAATTGTTATTGGAATAAAATAAGTCCTATTTTTTTACAATTTACACATGCTGTTCTAAAACAAATCATCAGTGCAGTGGTTCAATATTATTTTAAACCTTTATTACTGTTTTCGTTGAACTTATGAAAAAAATCATAACATTTTTGTCTTCATAATAAAGGTTATTGTAGAAATCACCTAAGATTAAAATTTATATGAATCTTTAATTTCATAATGTCAGTGAAATACACATGAAAGAATTTGATAATGTTTAGATTATAAACTTGATAAGTGTATTGATTACAGTAATAGTAAACTTTATTATTATTTATATAGTAAAATAAGATGATAATTCATTATACATTATCATATTTTTGATGAACCTAATACTTATATATAATTTGCTAAAAAAAAGTTAGAATATAAAAGACATTTTTTTTGCATAGGTTTAATTAAGTTTTGCATAGATATGATTTCCTTTTAAAAGTAATTTTAAGATTTGTATAAATATAAAACAAATAATAAATAAAACAATAAAAAAGGCGACTCCATTAGTTTAAGAACAGTCTCTATTATTAAGCGACCGAATAATGTAACGACACAAGAAATACGAGATCGGTGTTACTTAGATCTATTTATTTTAAGTCGGTTTATACCTCGGCTTTTGATGTTATTTTAAATGAATAAATACAAAATACTCATCGAAACTTATTATAATATGTGATTGAGCACGTATTATAAATAAACTAAATTTTGCTTATCGCAAATAAGAAATACCATCCTTTTTCATTGCTTTTTACACGTTATTTTTGCATTTTTTAACAGAACGCTTAGACGTCGTAACTGAATGCGATAAGTGCTAAACTGTCTGTTTTAGCACTCATTTACTGCGACCATTTTTGAACGCGGGACTGTGCATTTTCTCTTTTTTGTATGTCAATGGTCTGTGTAGAGAAAATGTTCGTTTATTAAGTTGACCACGTGACAATGTATGTCCCTTACTAACAAATTTTCTTTGTATTGAAATACCATTCAGAAATGCTGAATTTCCCCTCATTCCATAAATAAAAGTTTATTGATCCAATAAATCTTTGTGTACTCGAACAATTACATTTGGAAAATCAGCCTAGCATTTATTCAGTCACCTGTTCCAAAAGCACACTAATTTTCATCAAGATAGGTGAAATCTCTCTAAGTTGTAAATGGACATATAAACAAACAGGCGGACTAAAATTTAAATAACGGAAACAAAAATTCTGTATTACAGTCATACTATGGCCAATGTGGCTCCAGCGCAAGAATGGGACGATTCGCCAGGTAAAATACCACTCTCATAAAATACAAATATGGAGTGGCAGCTTGTATTGTTGCTTTTCGTTCAATGAGTGAGAGTACCGACGATCCACTCCCCCTTCTCCTCTTTATATCAACCTGATCCCTCTCCATTAAATATACCAATCTCTCTCAAGAGGTCGGCAATACGGCTCCTCTGGACTTGCGAGTGTCCATGGGTGGCGGTGACCATGTATTCTCTGATGGCTCGCCTGTTCGTCTGTCCCTCGGCTATTCTACAAAAGAAATTGTATAATTAGAGTTAGTGAGTCATAAAACAAATACGAATATATAGATATTGTAAAATTTAATGAAAAATATATATATATATATATATATATATATATATATATATATATATATATATATATATGAAAAAAGACACCTACAGACTTATATAGTACTATAGGTGAGTTTCTACAAAATAGCAAAACTAAAAAATATACACATAATACAAAGGATTACTCTCGCTAAATCACTAAAAGAATCGCTAAATAAATGCGATGTTATCTAAATAATCCACAATTTGAAGGTATTAATGAGAAGGTTCCAGATTCAAGCCCTACGATAACGGGCAAATTGTCCAATGAAGTTTTAATTGAAATTGCCCTTGCAACTCTTTGCTGCGTGCCTCGTCAACCGCGGTGAGCCTCCGGTTTTTTAGTTATTATTAGTGACAGCGATAGCGGTCGTAGCGGTTCGCAACTCGGGTTGAGTTCAAGTCCTTCAATCTGCAAAAAAAGAAAATGATTGTGAGAAAGTAGATATGTCTCTCCTATAAGGTAATGAAAATCTAACACAATTACGTTTAAAAACTGTTAAACATACGACGGGCAGGATAATAAATGGACAACAAATAAACATTTGAATTCTTTAAAAAAATGTTATGATTTTTTTTTATGTAAACGATAATATTATATTGATTGATAATGATTAAATTTTATATTTAATTTGTTAACATTGAATAATAGTCTGCATTATTGAATCATTTCATCAATAATCATTTGTTAAAGTTTTAAAGCGGAACGTGTGTTATTCGAATTTCGAAGGACGATTAGTTTATATGAATTTGGCGCGAAATATCAGTGTCACTGAAGAAAAACGGCACAATAACCAACAACCGCATAGTTCGCTTCATTCATAAAAACTTTATTTTTTAATATCCATAAGCGTTTTATTCATTTATTAAAATGAATACAAAAGAATCTGAATTTGATGCCTTAGAACAATATATACTGGAGTTAGCTACTGAAATAAAATCACTTGACGTAAGTGTATAACAATATATTAAGGATATTATTATCATAAGAAAAGATTTTTCTATTATTTAAGTACGATGGTCATTGGAATATATTGATGCTTTAAGATTATACAAAAAAGGAAAGTTAACTAAATATGTTTTATATTATTATCTCAGCAAATTTATTCATTTTTACTTATAAAATTATTGTTTGCAATGAAGTGAGAAGCTAGCGAATTAAAGTAGACAATTCAGTGCTCAACAATAGATAGCTTTTGCATAATTTTATGCTTTATTCTAAAGTCTAACAAATAGTGTTTTATTTTGGATTAAAAGGGTGCAAATCTCATCTAATATTAAGTTGAAATCTCATTTTTAGATCACAAATAGTAGGTGACATGTGAAAATTACTTGTTTGACTTGTATACTTTTATTCGCCATGCTCTCCATTATAGAAACTAATACTTGGTAAAAGCAAATCTGTAGCTAGTGTGAAAGTAAATTAATAAACTTCTATTTATTAAAATCTGTCATTAGGGACAATTTTCATTAGAAAACTTTGAATTATAAATGACGTTCTTTTCATTAAATTCCACTTTTCCACTTCCTTTTCGTATACAATATATTATCGATAACTGAGAAGGCTTCATATTTCATAATTATGCTGTATTTACAATTTTGTGAACATCATTTACTTCCAAAAGTGTCTCAAGTCCTTGAAAATGGCTATGTTATTTCGTTTTTTACCGCTTATTATAAGAATATTTTATCATTGATATTGGCCAAAGACCGTCTTTTGACTAGTTATAACCGACTATATTTGTATTGGGCAATAGATGCATAGCATAATTTCTTAACTTTATTCTTCTTAACCTGTCATAATGTCTTAACTTTACAAGTAATACATCACGAACAGCTTCCAATTTTTCTTTGATTTCAAATTGGAATTTATCTTGTGACGATGAACTTAGTAATTAAACTAGACCATTGAAACCCAAGGCACCTCTGTTTCTTAAGATAAAAAAGATAGAACTAAAATTATTATATTATTTCTACGTTTATCTTGAAAAATTTTGGGTTTTTTCTACTTAAAAAAGTAATGACTTTTTCAAATGTATAGTTTTTCTATAAGAAGATAATTTTAAATATCTAATAATGTAAATAGCATCTAAATACATTTAGCTGTTCTAACTTTTAATTAAAATACAACCAGACAGCATATCCCTTATATAAATAGTCATGCGCGAAGAAATAAGTGTAAAAGAAGGTATTACTACTTTCAAATTTGTTATATTCCAAATCGATTGTAGTTGCACGAGAGCCGTTTGCACGAATGTATAACCGCGGAAGTAAACCGCGCAGACACGGCGGAGGCGGAGGAGGAAATGACGCAGCACGAGGCGGCCGAAGCACGCGCTGACGCAGCCGCCGCCAGCGCCTGCGCCGACTTCGTTACGCACGCTCTCGCTACAGTGCGCTCCGATCTCGTCACCATTGAGCTGCAATTGGGGCCCGCAGTAACAGTTTATCTTACTACTCCTTTTAGCGATTTGAACCTCAAATTAGCTATTTCGTAAAAGAATAATCTCAAAAAGTACTTGAACCGATTCTAAAAATTACATTACATTATGCTATAGGCTTTTTTCTATTCTGAAAACCAACATTTGTTTCCGATTTCGCCCGCATATTTGTACATTTGTATATTTGATAATTTTGATCTAATTTTTAAAAAAATCTGTTATGTCTGTTGTTACATTATAGATTGTTTCTCGACTTGATTTACGTGTCTACGAGTTACGTGTGAACGGAAAAATTCTGAATCGATTCTGTGTTTCATTGAACGAAGCCACTAGGAATCATATCTAAAGATACAATTTCTCGAGCTACATCTTTTAAAAACCATTCTCAAAAACCACTTCAATCGTCCGATTTCATTTGATTTGTTATCAATGTATTTTTTTTATGATCGTCTGTATAAAAACGTACATGTATCTTGTTTTGGTAGAAGATTTATGAAAAATTTAAGATTTATTTTAGTTAATAGCAACATAGACCAGATTAATAAAACCTAGCATGCGGAATGCCGCAATAGTGCAGTACTCGCTCAATAACAAATTGGCAAAGAAAATTAAATTCAGGACTCTTAACAGAAGCAGAATCAGAACCAAGAGTGACGCAGGGGTCGGGATAAAATCATGAACGGTAGCTCTATTTTTAGAAACAAAAACATTACAGTATTTATTGCACCTACACGAGCGAATAACACAATCACAAAAAAATGTAGTTTAAGAATAATATTCTACACGACTGAAACTGCGGGTGTATATAAGTTAATACAATTATTAATCGGGATTCAGAGTGAAGTCATGATCACTCCTAAAAAAGAAATAGCCGGATATAAAATATGAAGAAAGCCGAGCATGTATAATAAAAACTGATTATAGATTGTTCGTTGCTACTTTTAAAAATCGGTATAGGCTATTTCGCCAAGTATCCCTGATCAGTTTTTTTCAGTGTCGAAAATTTAAAAACGTCAAGGATCTCTCCAACCCTTTCTCTCCTTTTAAACTCACTTTTCACAAAAATTAATTAAAAATTAATCTTGCGTTCCACATCCTCCTTTTAAGGGTTTTAAAAAATATTAAAAGGAGAATATGGAACTCAAAATTGAATAGTTTTAAAAAATTTACATCTACTCTCTATTCATTACAATCTGTTCAGTGGTTCGATCATCGATTTGTCGAATGAAAGACAAATATTTAAAAAATGTATTTTCACATTTTATAATATATGTATATTACGTTCTACAAAACTATTGTTTCATTTTAACAGAAACGTGACTGCGAAATATTAGAACAACGTTGTTCAGAACTATCACTGCATGTAAACACCATGGAACGTGACGTACAACAGCAGAGACTATTGCAGGCCGAACAAGAAGTGCTGCAGCAGACGTACATTGATCTAGAAATCCAAGTCAACCGTGCCATCGATGATGTTCAAAGGTCGATTGTCCTTTAAATAAAGATATATTGATCGTTTCAGTAGCCCTCTAGGGATTGTTCGATATCATATATACGCCAACAAAACAGAGATAGATATTTATGTAATGTGTATCTCACAAGGACGCGAGAGCGGATGTCTCTCTGTTGCTAACTCGACAGATCCTCTTTTCACCTGTACGGTTACGATATATTCATTTACACCATCGACTATATAAACTAAAAGATGCTGGTTACTCAATTTGATTTTGACATTGATTTTTTTTCAAGCAACTTTGTTATGTCTTTTTTTGTCGAAACATTTTAATATTCATGTTAATTGATTCAACTTGGTCGAGTGCAAAAACCGATCGGTAAAAGAATGTAAGAAATTAGTTTCGTTCATAAATGTACGGGCGGGGAAAGCCGCGGATAAAAGCTAGTACGAACTTAAGCCAGAAAAACGTATTTCTATACTAAATACACTCTCGTGAAAATCAGACTAGTGGTTCTTATTCAATTATAAACATACGCACACAGACAGAGTGAAAGATACCGTTTGTATGTAAGAATTACATGTCAATGATTAAAATTACTTATTAGGGCTCCATGTTACTTGAAAACTCTATTCTTCGTTTATAAAGTGCAACAATAAAAATATTTCAATTCTACGGTCGAACAGAGAGCGATCGAACTTGCAAAATGACCTACGCAGCGTTGAGAAGAGCTTAGCGAGCGGCGTGGAACTGAGGGAGCGTGCGCGCCTGGCGGCCGGCACGCACGCGCACGAGCGCCGCCTCGCCGACGCCGAACTCAAACAAACTAAAGAACAGCTGCGCGAAGCTAAAAGTATATGCATTTTAATAATTCGTAATATTTTAATTGCATTCCAGTATGTCGCGATAAAATATTTATGTAGTTCAATTAAATAGTTCACAGAACAACCCCGAACATCTTTCAGGCGAACTCTAAATCACTTTGTTCTGTTATGGATTTCGCGCCGAAATTGACTTCCGTTTGCCAATTATTTTCTTGTAAAATTTTTAATCGGCCCTAAAACAAATTTACAAAGGCGTAGTCAAGGTCCGCGCCATTAAATTGTCCGGATAAAATCATAACAATAGATTTGACATTCGCTCGGCAATGGACTTTTTTAGGTTTTTTTAAATACCCTTTGATTCTGATAAGCGTTTTCTATTAATATACGATATTTACGTCTCATATGCGACAACACCTTTAATTTCAATTTGATACCGATTTTCACATATATTTCGGCGAATATTTTTTTTCACTATGAATCCTAGTAATTGAATGTTAGTAATAATTCTCAAGTTCTTTACAATGACTTCCCAATCAACGTCCTAGCTAAACGCGTTCTCACACAACACTAGCTCGCAAACCTAAGCGCAAGCGCTTACATTAGCCCGATGTCACGGGCAAAGCAAATGTTGCACAATAAAAACAAATGGCATGCTATATCGATTGTGACCTTAACCGTTGTTATGACGTCATAATCTCGTACTAATTAGCGATTGAGTTCTGACGGTCTTTTGTAAGACAAAAAGTTTGGCCGACTATCACTGTTACAGAGAGAAAAGACGTTTCTCTTCAAAAATGTTAAATGGGAACCATCGATCGTTAGCGCTAATTCTTCCCCGGCTTTTGACACAATTATCCCTTATTCTTAATGGCTCTGAAAGAAAAATCACAAATACTTCTATTGGCGTTCACGTTTACATCACGAAAACAGACAGCATGGAAGTGGTTAACAAATCATGTTTAATAAAATTTTGCATATTTAAATTATGACAGCCCAACAAGAATCAAAATGTTTAATCCCCCAAATATCACAAGTTTTTTCGACAATAATAATGCATATAACAATATTAATGTAAGTTACTTAATCAATAAGTGAGCAAGTTTTGAAATAGATTCGAAAAATTTGGAAAAAATGTGGAATTTTCTTGAAATGGGAAAATCCCATTTCTCCACTTTTGTTTAATACTTGAACATTAGATATAACAAAACTATAAGAGATGTAAAAATTTCACAATATGCTGATGATTTTGTTGTGTACAAAACTACTTAGGTAAATAACTTTATTGATGCAGCAATCCATAATATGTCAGCAGATTTATATCTATTAACAAATTTACTGTAAAATATTGCCTTCAGTTTATCAGAAAATAAGAGTACCATAAGAGTGTTTAGTAAATTAAAAAATAAAATTAATGTAAATACTTAAATCAATGACAATACTGATAGAACTATACAAAAAATTAATTATTTGGGATTTTTGCTAAATTATTCACTCGATGGAGTGCTCATATTAAGAAAAATTATGAGAAACTTACAAATAGGTATCTATATATTTTAAAAACAATGGCAGAGTCCTTTTGAAGTGTTCACCCTAAACATTTATGCATTCTATTAATAAGAGTAGAATAGATTACATAAGTTTTTTATATACTGATAATGCACAAAAACATCTTAATAAAAACTCATTACAAAACCAGCACTGTGAATATGTGGAGGTTTTAATTGATGCACACAAATTCGTGTGATGGAAAGTAAACTTAGCTTGCCTTCTTTGTGTGCTACTACTGAGTTGGAATAACAATAGCCTGTAAAATGAAGTATTGTTTAGAAGCCTTCGCTTGGAGATGTAACCTTGGAGACATTTGGTTGTAATGTGGATTGCTTAACTATTACCAAACAACATGCAGATATGTAATACTTTAAGAGACCCTAAGCTTAATCGAACTGAAAGAAAAGTATGCACATTGTTACAAACTGTACACTAACAGCCTTCATAAAAAGTCAGGTTGAAGCAGCAATCTTTGATCAAGTTTTTCTATTTATATCTCCTCGGATAATTTACAATTTAACGTATTAAGTCCCATATCAATAGCATTCAGTTTCTGAATATGCCATATTATACGGTATAATAAGTATGTATTTTTATTAGGATCCATTTTATAGACTGAACTGACATCAATATGCTATTACATTTTAGCAGGGAAATTATTCCAAAGAACTATTATTATATAGCACAGATAAATACAGGTTACATAAGTATTGTAAAATATTTTATATTACTTTTCATTTACTTACAGTTGAAATTAGTCATCTTAAAATAAAGTTAACAGAAGCGCAATTACAGTCGAATGGTATCAGCAAACAGGCTCTAATTCGAAATTCTTTAATTGAAGAAAGTGAAACAGTCAAAGAGTTACGGTCAATATTGGAGACAGAGAGAATGGGTGTTGCACAATTGAAACGAACACTGGACAATGCGCATGATGTCAATGAAAAATTGAGAGCGGAACTTGCAGCTATTGACATTCAGTGTGCTCCGCCTGATACAAAGAATACATCATCTCCATTTACTACTCTTTCGAATATTACAGATTAAATGTTGACCAGAAATATAATTTTTTTAAGTTCAAGGTGACTTTATTTAAGTATTGTTTTCTTATTAATGTAATTGAGAATGATTCCAACTTTTAGGATTAATTTAAAAACATATTATAGTGTTTCATGGTAATTTAAAGTCATTTCAACTTCTTAATTTAGCTTTTTGGTCATTTTACAATTTCACTTTTTAATTTTCTACATTTTAAATATGAATGATAAAAAATTAAAATACAATTACAAATGTGTTTCTATATTTATTAGTGAATAAGTATAAAAAAAAACTATGACAGAAAAAAACCAAAAACAAAGAAAAATCTATTTATTAAAAATGATAATATTTCGTATTTACTATAAACTTATACAAATATGAAAATATATATAATTAGTCCTTATAAAAACTAAACTACAGATTTGTGTGGTTTTAATCATATAATGCCAAAACTTACTGTTTTGTCAACTTTAACAGGATTTTGAAAAAGCACTAATAAATCAAATATGTAATAGAAAACCAAAATTTTCTGACATGTAACATACATGGAGCACCATATTTCTAAATATACTAATTTCTATAACAATCAAAAAAAATAATATTCATTTCAGTTACATATTAATAGAAATAAAAATTTGTTTTTATTTCGTCATATGCAACAATTTTTAAATACCGTATGTGAAGCATAATGATCATATAAAAATAAATTTGGACTGGCTTGTATTAAATCCAGATGTTAATGTTGGCTTGAATGATAAGAGTGAATTTTAGATTAAATTCAAACTAGATAAGAGAATAAGTACAGAAAATAATTGTCATAAAAACCTTTTTAAGCCAAGATTTAGATCAAACAACTTAGATTCCACAAAAGATATATAACACTAAAAAACATCTTTACCATACTCATATACATATGCTACTAATTTATCTTTCTTCACGCCTGTCAAACCTGGTCCGTTAGGTTTCAAATATTTTATAATGTCTTTTAATTCACTCACGGTATATTCCATTACTTTGCTGGACCGAATACGTTCTTGTAACAAATTTTCATCAATGTTAAATACTTTTTTTTTAGAAACAGGACCTCCATTTTTAGAGCTAGTAGGCCGTTTTGTTGTTGTAGAATCAAAAGAACCAAAAAGTTGATAAAACATCTCAGAATCTATACTCTCAAGTTCAGACCTTTCTCGTATGGTGGTATCGATAGGTTCATCAGTTTGTTCATCCAATGCCAAAGCTTCTAACGCCCTATAAAAATATTGCAATTTTGGATTTTGGAATGTTTCTGCATTATAATCAAATTTTAATGTATTAACCAAATCTCTCATAAAGGAAGCTGAAGTTTCATCAAAATTAATAGGCTCGTCTTCATTATTATTCGGTACGTCTTTAAGGTTTTCCAAGTTAGGAATGTAAATAATGTCAAAACCTATTTCAACAGACAAATTAAATGGTTTAACACAGGGAGAAAGTGCAACAATCCGAGGTTTTGTCGTGGTGCGTGCACACAATATACATATTGCAATAACAGACATTTCAATACATGCAGAATGCAAGGCTTTAAATGCAATTGTGGATCCTTCTATGACATCCTCATTGGGGAATAAAAAGGCACATTCTTTTAAAAACCATTTCTCTTTACACAATATATTTTTGGGTTTAAATCCTAGCAACTTCATCGTAGGTGGTCCAAATGGGTTTTTGATTTGGTTCAATTCTTCAGGTGCGAATTCAATTCTTTCATTACCATATTCCTGATAGTACAGCAATTCAGACTTCAATAATGGCACTTTCATCATTTCTTCAACATTTTCGTTTTGCACATTTCTCGCAACTTTGACTAAACTATTGTCACTTTTTACAATATCATTGTTATCCTGATTCAAGTTTATTTTTTTAGGCATTCCATATGATTTACATAGTTTATAAACTCCAACACCAATTGAAAAGTTTTCTCCAATTTGAAATTTCAAACGTGCCATAGCCAGATGCCTGTGAGAGTTTTGCTGCATTAGTTCCACAATATCATCAATTTTATATATTGGTTCTGGTATAATAACATCATCAAGGCATATCATCTGCAATAGTTCATGATAAAAAGGATGTATATCATAAACATTTTCAGATATATTGATAATCTTTACATTAATTCCCAAACCAATCAAATCCACAATTCTTTTCTTAGTAGGGCGTCGATCAGTTTCTATTGGAGGAATATCCAGCCTAGTTAAAATATATATAGATCTATCTGATAATATGCGTTTACAATTGGCAAACATTTTGCTACAATGCCAAAAGACTTCAGATAACTTTAAATCATTAGCTTGATCATAAGTAGTTACAGACTCAGATTTCATTTTCTTATAATCTTCTATGGTTGGCACAGCTAATGGTAACAGTTGAACAACGCTTGGCACAGCTAATGTTGATGTACCGGAACATTTGGTTCCGTAAAGACAAACGCCGATTACTCTTGAATTCGATCTCAAGTTTTGCTTAATAAGTTTGAGAACTGCTTCAAAAGATATTACTGAAGCATTCAATTGAGAAGAATCAAAAATATTAATTAGAATTATACTACCTGGAATACCCTTCCAAGTAGTCATATCTATTTCGTCATCTGAATCCATTTCTTCGATTCTTTTTAAGACCTTCCTACAAATTATTATATTTCCGAAAACTTGAAAGTTCCCAAATAATTTTCAAAGAATCACTTTATTTATTCATTCATAAAATTAACTTACAATATTAATAAACCATGTATATATAACTTCAAATGATTGCAAATGATTGACAAACAAATTGCGACATGTAGAGACAAGCACAGTAAACACTAATTTCGCTAAAATCAGTGTCACCAACACTTAAAATTTTTCCCCCCAACAATTATTTCAAAAACCCGATATGCGAACTAAAATCCATAAAAACTATAAATGACATGTTTTTCCATAGTTAGTCATGCAGCTATATTTAGTTTCAGTATTATTTTAAAGCAATACAATTAATAATTTTGTACGTACTATTGAACAGAACTACTGCGCTGCTTTTAAAATTGCGTGTTGAAGCGAAAATATAAACTTAAGTAATTCATATGTATTATTCCTTATCGATATGTATTACTAATTATTTTGTGTACTTTATCATTGACAGTTCTTAAACAAAAAAGTTCCATTTTTTTTAAATGAATTTTGAGAAACTATAAGAAATTTCCCCTAAAAATAAATCCGTTATGTGAGTTATTTCCTATCAAATAAGGAAAAAACTCTCAAGCTGGCTACACTGACTGTAATTTTGAAGAGACTTATGTATCTCAGATAGTGTTGCCAAGACTTGAAATCTTTCCCCCAAGAAGACATTTGAAAACCTCTAAAACCTAAGTTCGTATTAACTTAAACCCCACTAATATTTTAGGAAAGAGGTATGGTAGAAGTATAAATTTGTGTAAAATTTCAAATATAGTACAATTTAAATAAGGCTAAAATTAAAGGAACTTTGGAGGCTGAACTAAAAAAAATGTTAAAAACTAATGGAAAAATTGAAAAAAAAGTGTCAAAAAATTAACTGTCATTATTTTACTTTTTCGTAAATTAACAATATGTTATGATTTTACTTACTAATAACAATATTTTTTAAATAGGTATCTTCCATAGTTACTCATAGGAAAATATTAAACTATCCAATCGGACGAGAATTAAAAATACGAGAATATTTAAACGTCATCCACTTTTTTACTTATTTTCTCACAAAATTAAATTTATTGAGAGTCAGTTTCTAAAAACAGTTTATAAGAAAAATTAAACCGGCCTTGACAGATTGTAGTAGTGGTCCTTACAATTTGAATTAAACAATTTATTTTGCTACTGAATTGAAAGTATTACGTGTTAAAAATTTTTATTTATATGTATGTACATGTCTGACAAAAACTTTTTTCTTAATGTCAACTTGAAGAAAACTATGATACAAATAGTTGAAACCAAAGTATTATTAAAACGATTACTTTCTCGTATTAACTTGATGAATTCGATAAATAAATATTGAGGTTTACCTACATATATTATATAGATGAGTAACTTATATTTAAGATGCTTTGACTCATTTACTTAGTTTAACTGGCATTAATGCACAGCTAGCGACAGACTACGCCTTGATGTAATCAATTGTGTTTTATGTCACCATGCCATCCTGCTCATTTTGATATTTAGAAGAATTGCACGAACTCATGCCCTAATATTAATATTGTTCATATTTCAATATCTGTTAAATTCAGAGTATTCAACATGTTACTTATCGTATTAGTAATTAAAAAACAGTGAATCATTGTTTATAAATTGAAATGGCAACTAACAGCTTGGCGCTATTTGCTAAATCGTATTGTGATACTCAACAGATTATTATTATTTATTAAGCTGGTTTGATGGTTATTTAAAGAATTATAGGGTTATCACTAGTAACTTTATAAAATCAAATTATGAAATTTTCTACAATTATTTGTTGTATAATGCTTTTTAAACCCATTTATTACTTTTCATTTTTAGAATAATAATAGGTAAAAATTCGTAAAATTTAACGAAAAGAATAGGAAAAATATATACTCATAAAAACATATGATAAATATGTTTCGTTGAAGACATACATATAGCAAGAGCCGCAGCAAGTAAATAAAACACGAATCTTATACTTCCGATTGCAAATATTTACAATATTCAAACAGACGATTTTTACGAGATTTGGTGTCAAATCCTTTAGCTCACTTTTACGCAGTCGGGTTTCATAATTACTTTTTTGTTCACTACTTTTTAGTTCCATTTTAACAATATACTATAGTAGTTTTGTAAGGTTAGCGGTTTCGACTTCATGTCTTGTTGTTATAAACGTAATAAATATTTTATTGATCGAAAATGTTACATTTACATTTACTTTATAAGAAACTAGCTGTCCCGCCCGCCACAAAAAAAAATTAAAATGGCCTCTTTCCTTTTTAGATACTTTTATTGATACTGTATTAATACTCACCAAAATAAATAAGTTATTTACTTTAGGCATTTTATATAGACCAATTTTGTCTTTTTACACGTTGTCATTTCAATAAATACTTTAGGTAATACAACAGATTCGAAATTAAAAGCAGGATAAAGAAGAATCGATAACTAAACACAGACTCCTAAGCAGCTTCCTAAGAGCAGCGATTCTGCTCTCAGGAAATCTTTTCTTTTCAGGAAATCTCTTCGTGTGGCCTGCCCATATGTTGTAAGAGCAACTGCAGCGCAAGGAACTATGGACTCGAATATTAAACTTTTATATTCATACTTGAAGAAATACTGCAGAAGAAGTTAGTGAATAATAGTAGCTTATGATAGCGCATGCAAACCAAATCGATTTACAAGTATTATAAGTATTCTCCTACATTTGATTTTAATAAATCTTTTCGCTGTCGATCTGCCCTGAACATGGCCATCAAAAAAAATTTCTTTGCTTTTAGATATGGTATAGATTAACCTACTTTTTTGCTAAGATAGACCTACGCGTTGTTTCTAAGTTTTTTTTTTGCGGCTAGGAGGAGATAAAAAATGCATAATACCCACCCGCGCGCCCGTGCACGCAGGCAGTGTGGGGCTGAAACCCACTAAAAAAATCCATCTAAAAAAAATACTGGTTGGCAAATGCTGTTAGCT